>JASEVX010000005.1:67036976-67106410 GCA_031761405.1 Serripes groenlandicus | reverse complement strand
TTACCTCAACAAGACACTGTACAGGCGCGTCGGAATTACCTCAACAAGACACTATACAGGCGCGTCGGAATTACCTCAACAAAACACTATACAGGCGCGTCAGAATGACATCAACGAGACAATATACAGGGGCTTCAGAATTACCTCAACAAGACACTATACAGGGGCCTCGGAATTACCTCAACAAGACACTATACAGGGGCCTCTGACTTACCTCAACAAGACACCATACAGACGCGTTGGAATTACCTCAACAAAACACTCTAAAGGCGCGTCGGAACTACCTAATCAAGACACTATACAGGCGCGTCTGAATTAACTCAACAAGACACTATACAGGGGCCTTGGAATTACCTCAATCATACACTATACAGGCGCGTCGGAATGACCTCAACAAGACACCATACAGGCGCGTCGGAATTACCTCAACAAGACACTATACAGGGCCCTCGGAATTACCTCAATAAGACACTATACAGATGCCTCGGCATTACCTCAACAAGACACTATACAGGCGCGTCGGAATTACCTCAACAAGAAACTGTACAGGCGCGTCGGAATTACCTCAACAAGACACTATACAGAGGCCTCGGATTTACCTCAACAAGACACCATACAGGCGCGTCGGAATTACCTCAACAAGACACTGTACAGGCGCGTCGGAATATCCTCAACAAGACACTATACAGGCGCGTCGGAATTACCTCAACAAAACACTATACAGGCGCGTCAGAATGATCTCAACAAGACAATATACAGGGGCTTCAGAATTACCTCAACAAGACACTATACAGGGGCCTCGGAATTACCTCAACAAGACACTATACAGGGGCCTCTGACTTACCTCAACAAGACACCATACAGACGCGTTGGAATTACCTCAGCAAAACACTCTAAAGGCGCGTCGGAACTACCTAATCAAGACACTATACAGGCGCGTCTGAATTAACTCAACAAGACACTATACAGGGTCTCGGAATTACATCAACAAGACACCATACAGACGCGTTGGAATTACCTCAGCAAAACACTCTAAAGGCGCGTCGGAACTACCTAATCAAGACACTATACAGGCGCGTCTGAATTAACTCAACAAGACACTATACAGGGTCTCGGAATTACATCAACAAGACACTATACAGGCGCGTCGGAATTACCTCAATAAGACACCATACAGGCACGTCGGAATTACCTCAACAAGACACTATACAGGGGCCCCGGAATTACCTCAACAATACATTATACAGGGGCCTTGGAATTACCTCAATCATACACTATACAGGCGCGTCGGAATGACCTCAACAAGACACCATACAGGCGCGTCGGAATTACCTCAACAAGACACTATACAGGGCCATCGGAATTACCTCAATAAGACACTATACAGATGCCTCGGCATTACCTCAACAAGACACTATACAAGCGCGTCGGAATTACCTCAACAAGAAACTGTACAGGCGCGTCGGAATTACATCAACAAGACACTATACAGAGGCCTCGGATTTACATCAACAAGACACCATACAGGCGCGTCGGAATTACCTCAACAAGACACTGTAAAGGCGCGTCGGAATTACCTCAACAAGACACTATACAGGCGCGTCGGAATTACCTCAACAAAACACTATACAGGCGCGTCAGAATGACATCAACGAGACAATATACAGGGGCTTCAGAATTACCTCAACAAGACACTATACAGGGGCCTCGGAATTACCTCAACAAGACACTATACAGGGGCCTCTGACTTACCTCAATAAGACACCATACAGACGCGTTGGAATTACCTCAACAAAACACTCTAAAGGCGCGTCGGAACTACCTAATCAAGACACTATACAGGCGCGTCTGAATTAACTCAACAAGACACTATACAGGGTCTCGGAATTACATCAACAAGACACTATACAGGCGCGTCGGAATTACCTCAATAAGACACCATACAGGCACGTCGGAATTACCTCAACAAGACACTATACAGGGGCCTCGGAATTACCTCAACAAGACACTATACAGGCGCGTCGGAATTACCTCAACAAGACACTATACAGGCGCGTCGGAATTATCTCAACAAGACACTATACAGGCGCGTCGGAATTACATCAACAAGACACTATACAGGCGCGTCGGAATTACCTCAACAAGTCACTATACAGGCGCGTCGGAATTACATCAATAAGACACCATACAGGCGCGTCGGAAATACCTCAACAAGACACTATACAGGGGCCTCGGAATTACCTCAACACGACACTATACAGGCGCGTCGGAATTACCTCAACAAGACACTATACAGGCGCGTCGGAATTACCTCTACAAGACACCATACAGGCGCGTCGGAATTACCTCAACAAGACACTATACAGGCGCGTCGGAATTACATCAATAAGACACCATACAGGCGCGTCGGAAATACCTCAACAAGACACTATACAGGGGCCTCGGAATTACCTCAACACGACACTATACAGGCGCGTCGGAATTACCTCAACAAGACACTATACAGGCGCGTCGGAATTACCTCTACAAGACACCATACAGGCGCGTCGGAATTACCTCAATAAGACACTATACAGATTCCTCGGCATTACCTCAACAAGACACTATACAGGCGCGTCGGAATTACCTCAACAAGACACTGTTCAGGCGCGTCGGAATTACCTCAACAAGACACTATACAGAGGCCTCGGAATTACCTCAACAATACCCTATACAGGGGCCTGGAATTACCTCAACAAGACACTATACAGGCGCGTCGATAAAAATACACTATACAGGAGTATTTTATCTCTAGTTGAGTGGGATACACTTAGCGCACCTCATAATAATCCAGAATTCGAATCCAAGACGTCCGGATTGACAGACTGATATTTTATATTTTTATCAATTGATCTTAAAGGCTCTGAAATGGCGTATCAGGTCATCAGCAGTTGTATATAACTATAGTTCAATATCATTTTCAAACAAGGGAAAGTCCAACAAAATGGACGGGGGGGGGGGGGGGGGGGGGGGGGGGGGGAGAAGCTGATCTTAGGCAAAATTGATTGCAATTTCCATAAGGTCATTGTTCGTCAGCGGTTCGTGTATGCTCATACAATTACATATTCGTGTGACGGAGAGAAGTTAATATGATTCTGATTTGTGTTGTTGTCTACTGCAAGCTGTGCAACAACACGCCAAAAAGGCAAAATATTGCGCCAACATAGAGTAGTATTTAGCGTGCTGGCGGGGGTCCAAAACAGCAATTTGACGCGCCATCACAATATGGCATGGTTAAAGTATTTGGCGTGCTGGTACTCTGCTAGTTGGCCAACACACACGCTCGAGATAGCAGAAACAAGACACCATACAGGCGCGTCGGAATTACCTCAACAAGACACTATACAGGGGCCTCGGAATTACCTCAACAAGACACTATACAGGCGCGTCGGAATTACCTCAACAAGACACTATACAGGGGCCCCGTAATTAACTTAACATGACACTATACAGGGGCCTCGGAATTACCTCAACAAGACACTATACAGGGCCCTCGGAATTACCTCAATAAGACACTATACAGATGCCTCGGCATTACCTCAACAAGACACTATACAGGCGCGTCGGAATTACCTCAACAAGAAACTGTACAGGCGCGTCGGAATTACCTCAACAAGACACTATACAGAGGCCTCGGATTTACCTCAACAAGACACCATACAGGCGCGTCGGAATTACCTCAACAAGACACTGTACAGGCGCGTCGGAATTACCTCAACAAGACACTATACAGGCGCGTCGGAATTACCTCAACAAAACACTATACAGGCGCGTCAGAATGACCTCAACAAGACAATATACAGGGGCTTCAGAATTACCTCAACAAGACACTATACAGGGGCCTCGGAATTACCTCAACAAGACACTATACAGGGGCCTCTGACTTACCTCAACAAGACACCATACAGACGCGTTGGAATTACCTCAGCAAAACACTCTAAAGGCGCGTCGGAACTACCTAATCAAGACACTATACAGGCGCGTCTGAATTAACTCAACAAGACACTATACAGGGTCTCGGAATTACATCAACAAGACACCATACAGACGCGTTGGAATTACCTCAGCAAAACACTCTAAAGGCGCGTCGGAACTACCTAATCAAGACACTATACAGGCGCGTCTGAATTAACTCAACAAGACACTATACAGGGTCTCGGAATTACATCAACAAGACACTATACAGGCGCGTCGGAATTACCTCAATAAGACACCATACAGGCACGTCGGAATTACCTCAACAAGACACTATACAGGGGCCCCGGAATTACCTCAACAATACATTATACAGGGGCCTTGGAATTACCTCAATCATACACTATACAGGCGCGTCGGAATGACCTCAACAAGACACCATACAGGCGCGTCGGAATTACCTCAACAAGACACTATACAGGGCCATCGGAATTACCTCAATAAGACACTATACAGATGCCTCGGCATTACCTCAACAAGACACTATACAAGCGCGTCGGAATTACCTCAACAAGAAACTGTACAGGCGCGTCGGAATTACATCAACAAGACACTATACAGAGGCCTCGGATTTACATCAACAAGACACCATACAGGCGCGTCGGAATTACCTCAACAAGACACTGTACAGGCGCGTCGGAATTACCTCAACAAGACACTATACAGGCGCGTCGGAATTACCTCAACAAAACACTATACAGGCGCGTCAGAATGACATCAACGAGACAATATACAGGGGCTTCAGAATTACCTCAACAAGACACTATACAGGGGCCTCGGAATTACCTCAACAAGACACTATACAGGGGCCTCTGACTTACCTCAACAAGACACCATACAGACGCGTTGGAATTACCTCAACAAAACACTCTAAAGGCGCGTCGGAACTACCTAATCAAGACACTATACAGGCGCGTCTGAATTAACTCAACAAGACACTATACAGGGGCCTTGGAATTACCTCAATCATACACTATACAGGCGCGTCGGAATGACCTCAACAAGACACCATACAGGCGCGTCGGAATTACCTCAACAAGACACTATACAGGGCCCTCGGAATTACCTCAATAAGACACTATACAGATGCCTCGGCATTACCTCAACAAGACACTATACAGGCGCGTCGGAATTACCTCAACAAGAAACTGTACAGGCGCGTCGGAATTACCTCAACAAGACACTATACAGAGGCCTCGGATTTACCTCAACAAGACACCATACAGGCGCGTCGGAATTACCTCAACAAGACACTGTACAGGCGCGTCGGAATATCCTCAACAAGACACTATACAGGCGCGTCGGAATTACCTCAACAAAACACTATACAGGCGCGTCAGAATGATCTCAACAAGACAATATACAGGGGCTTCAGAATTACCTCAACAAGACACTATACAGGGGCCTCGGAATTACCTCAACAAGACACTATACAGGGGCCTCTGACTTACCTCAACAAGACACCATACAGACGCGTTGGAATTACCTCAGCAAAACACTCTAAAGGCGCGTCGGAACTACCTAATCAAGACACTATACAGGCGCGTCTGAATTAACTCAACAAGACACTATACAGGGTCTCGGAATTACATCAACAAGACACCATACAGACGCGTTGGAATTACCTCAGCAAAACACTCTAAAGGCGCGTCGGAACTACCTAATCAAGACACTATACAGGCGCGTCTGAATTAACTCAACAAGACACTATACAGGGTCTCGGAATTACATCAACAAGACACTATACAGGCGCGTCGGAATTACCTCAATAAGACACCATACAGGCACGTCGGAATTACCTCAACAAGACACTATACAGGGGCCCCGGAATTACCTCAACAATACATTATACAGGGGCCTTGGAATTACCTCAATCATACACTATACATGCGCGTCGGAATGACCTCAACAAGACACCATACAGGCGCGTCGGAATTACCTCAACAAGACACTATACAGGGCCATCGGAATTACCTCAATAAGACACTATACAGATGCCTCGGCATTACCTCAACAAGACACTATACAAGCGCGTCGGAATTACCTCAACAAGAAACTGTACAGGCGCGTCGGAATTACATCAACAAGACACTATACAGAGGCCTCGGATTTACATCAACAAGACACCATACAGGCGCGTCGGAATTACCTCAACAAGACACTGTAAAGGCGCGTCGGAATTACCTCAACAAGACACTATACAGGCGCGTCGGAATTACCTCAACAAAACACTATACAGGCGCGTCAGAATGACATCAACGAGACAATATACAGGGGCTTCAGAATTACCTCAACAAGACACTATACAGGGGCCTCGGAATTACCTCAACAAGACACTATACAGGGGCCTCTGACTTACCTCAATAAGACACCATACAGACGCGTTGGAATTACCTCAACAAAACACTCTAAAGGCGCGTCGGAACTACCTAATCAAGACACTATACAGGCGCGTCTGAATTAACTCAACAAGACACTATACAGGGTCTCGGAATTACATCAACAAGACACTATACAGGCGCGTCGGAATTACCTCAATAAGACACCATACAGGCACGTCGGAATTACCTCAACAAGACACTATACAGGGGCCTCGGAATTACCTCAACAAGACACTATACAGGCGCGTCGGAATTACCTCAACAAGACACTATACAGGCGCGTCGGAATTATCTCAACAAGACACTATACAGGCGCGTCGGAATTACATCAACAAGACACTATACAGGCGCGTCGGAATTACCTCAACAAGTCACTATACAGGCGCGTCGGAATTACATCAATAAGACACCATACAGGCGCGTCGGAAATACCTCAACAAGACACTATACAGGGGCCTCGGAATTACCTCAACACGACACTATACAGGCGCGTCGGAATTACCTCAACAAGACACTATACAGGCGCGTCGGAATTACCTCTACAAGACACCATACAGGCGCGTCGGAATTACCTCAATAAGACACTATACAGATTCCTCGGCATTACCTCAACAATACACTATACAGGCGCGTCGGAATTACCTCAACAAGACACTGTTCAGGCGCGTCGGAATTACCTCAACAAGACACTATACAGAGGCCTCGGAATTACCTCAACAATACCCTATACAGGGGCCTGGGAATTACCTCAACAAGACACTATACAGGCGCGTCGATAAAAATACACTATACAGGAGTATTTTATCTCTAGTTGAGTGGGATACACTTAGCGCACCTCATAATAATCCAGAATTCGAATCCAAGACGTCCGGATTGACAGACTGATATTTTATATTTTTATCAATTGATCTTAAAGGCTCTGAAATGGCGTATCAGGTCATCAGCAGTTGTATATAACTATAGTTCAATATCATTTTCAAACAAGGGAAAGTCCAACAAAATGGACGGGGGGGGGGGGGGGGGGAGAAGCTGATCTTAGGCAAAATTGATTGCAATTTCCATAAGGTCATTGTTCGTCAGCGGTTCGTGTATGCTCATACAATTACATATTCGTGTGACGGAGAGAAGTTAATATGATTCTGATTTTTGTTGTTGTCTACTGCAAGCTGTGCAACAACACGCCAAAAAGGCAAAATATTGCGCCAACATAGAGTAGTATTTAGCGTGCTGGCGGGGGTCCAAAACAGCAATTTGACGCGCCATCACAATATGGCATGGTTAAAGTATTTGGCGTGCTGGTACTCTGCTAGTTGGCCAACACACACGCTCGAGATAGCAGAAACAAGACACCATACAGGCGCGTCGGAATTACCTCAACAAGACACTATACAGGGGCCTCGGAATTACCTCAACAAGACACTATACAGGCGCGTCGGAATTACCTCAACAAGACACTATACAGGGGCCCCGTAATTAACTTAACATGACACTATACAGGGGCCTCGGAATTACCTCAACAAGACACTATACAGGGGCCTGGGAATTACCTCAACAAGACACTATACAGGCGCGTCGGAATTACCTCTACAAGACACCATACAGGCGGGTCGGAATTACCTCAACAAGACACTATACAGGGCCCTCGGAATTACCTCAATAAGACACTATACAGATGCCTCGGCATTACCTCAACAAGACACTATACAGGCGCGTCGGAATTACCTCTACAAGACACTGTACAGGCGCGTCGGAATTACCTCAACAAGACACTATACAGAGGCCTCGGAATTACCTCAACAATACCCTATACAGGGGCCTCGGAATTACCTCAACAAGACACTATACAGGCGCGTCGGAAAAATACACTATACAGGAGTATTTTATCTCTAGTTGAGTGGGATACACTTAGCGCACCTCATAATAATCCAGAATTCGAATCCAAGACGTCCGGATTGACAGATTGATATTTTATATTTTTATCAATTGATCTTAAAGGCTCTGAAATGGCGTATCAGGTCATCGGGGAGAAGCTGATCTTAGGCAACATTGATTGCAATTTCCATAAGGTCATTGTTCGTCAGCGGTTCGTGTATGCTCATAAAATTACATATTCGTTTGACGGAGAGAAGTTAATATGATTCTGATTTTTGTTGTTGTCTACTGCAAGCTGTGCAACAACACGCCAAAAAGGCAAAATATTGCGCCAACATAGAGTAGTATTGAGCGTCCTGGCGGGGGTCCAAAACAGCAATTTGACGCGCCTTCACAATATGGCATGGTTAAAGTATTTGGCGTGCTGGCACTCTGCTAGTTGGCCAACACACACGCTCGAGATAGCAGAAACAAGACACCATACAGGCGTGTCGGAATTACCTCAACAAGACACTATACAGGGGCCTCGGAATTACCTCAACAAGACAATATACAGGGGCCTCGGAATTACCTCAACAAGACACTATACAGGCGCGTCGGAACTACCTCAACAAGACACTGTACAGGCGCGTCGGAATTACCTCAACAAGACACTATACAGGCGCCTCGGAATTACCTCAACAAGACACTGTACAGGCGCATCGGAATTACCTCAACAAGACACTATACAGGTGCGTCGGAATTACCTCAACAAGACACTGTACAGGCGCGTCGGAAATACCTCAACAAGACACTATACAGGGGTCCCGGAATTACCTCAACAAGACACTGTACAGGCGCGTCGGAATTACCTCAACAAGACACTATACAGGCGCGTCGGAATTACCTCAACAAGACACTGTACAGGCGCGTCGGAATTATTTCAACAAGACACTATACAGAGGCCTCGGAATTACCTCAACAAGACACCATACAGGCGCGTCGGAATTACCTCAACAAGGCACTGTACAGGGGCCTCGGAATTACCTCAACAAGACACTATACAGGGGCCTCGGAATTACCTCAACAAGACACTATACAGGCACGTCGGAATTACCTCAACAAGACACTATACAGGGGCCTCGGAATTACCTCAACAAGACACTATACAGGGGCTTCGGACTTACCTCAACAAGACACCATACAGGCGCGTAGGAATTACCTTAACAAGACACTATACAGGGGCCTGGGAATTACCTCAACAAGACACTATACAGGCGCGTCGGAATTACCTCAACAAGACACCATACAGGCGCGTCGGAATTACCTCAACAAGACACTATACAGGGCCCTCGGAATTACCTCAATAAGACACTATACAGATGCCTCGGCATTACCTCAACAAGACACTATACAGGCGCGTCGGAATTACCTCAACAAGACACTATACAGGCGCGTCGGAATTACATCAACAAGACACCATACAGGCGCGTCGGAATTACCTCAACAAGACACTATACAGGGCCCTCGGAATTACCTCAATAAGACACTATACAGATGCCTCGGCATTACCTCAACAAGACACTATACAGGCGCGTCGGAATTACCTCAACAAGACACCATACAGGCGCGTCGGAATTACCTCACCAAGACACTATACAGAGGCCTCGGAATTACCTCAACAAGACACCATACAGGTGCGTCGGAATTACCTCAACAAGACACTATACAGGCGCGTCGGAATTACCTCAACAAGACACTATACAGGCGCGTCGGAATTACCTCAACAAGACACTATACAGGCGCGTCAGAATGACCTCAACAAGACAATATACAGGGGCTTCAGAATTACCTCAACAAGACACTATACAGGGGCCTCGGAATTACCTCAACAAGACACTATACAGGGGCCACGGACTTACCTCAACAAGACACCATACAGATGCGTTGGAATTACCTCAACAAAACACTGTACAGGCGCGTCGGAATTACCTCAACAAGACACTGTACAGGCGCATCGGAATTA
This sequence comes from Serripes groenlandicus, assembly GCA_031761405.1. Taxonomy (NCBI): domain Eukaryota; kingdom Metazoa; phylum Mollusca; class Bivalvia; order Cardiida; family Cardiidae; genus Serripes; species Serripes groenlandicus. The sequence continues at coordinate 67,096,138 of JASEVX010000005.1, read as the reverse complement.
CCTCAACAAGACACTATACAGGTGCGTCGGAATTACCTCAACAAGACACTGTACAGGCGCGTCGGAAATACCTCAACAAGACACTATACAGGGGCGTCTGAATTAACTCAACAAGACACTATACAGGGTCTCGGAATTACATCAACAAGACACTATACAGGCGCGTCGGAATTACCTCAATAAGACATCATACAGGCGCGTCGGAATTACCTCAACAAGACACTATACAGGGGCCTCGGAATTAACTCAACAAGACACTATACAGGCGCGTCGGAATTACCTCAACAAGACACTATACAGGCGCGTCGGAATTACCTCAATAAGACACCATACAGGCCCGTCGGAATTACCTGAACAAGACACTATACAGGCGCGTAGGAATTACCTCAACAAGACACTATACAGGCGCATCGGAATTACCTCAATAAGACACCATACAGGCGCGTCGGAATTACCTCAACAAGACACTATACAGGGGCCTCGGAATTACCTCAACAAGACACTATACAGGCGCGTCGGAATTACCTCAACAAGACACTATACAGGCGCGCAGGAATTACCTCATCAAGACCCTATACAGGGGCCTCGGAATTACCTCAACAAGACACTATACAGTCGCGTCGGAACTACCTTAACAAGACACTATACAGGCACATCGGAATTACCTCAACAAGGCACTGTACAGGGGCCTCGGAATTACCTCAACAAGACACTTTACATGAGCGTCGGAATTACCTCAACAAGACACTATACAGGCGCGTAGGAACTACCTCAACAAAACACTATACAGGCGCGTCGGAATTACTTCAACAAGACACTGTACAGGCGCGTCGGAACTACCTTAACAAGACACTATACAGGCGCGTCAGAATTACCTTAACAAGACACTATACACGCGCGTCGGAATTACCTCAACAATACACTGTACAGGCGCGTCAGAATAACCTCAACAAGACACTGTACAGGCGCGTCGGAATAACCTCAACAAGACACTTTACAGGTGCGTCGGAATTACCTCAACAAGACACTATACAGGCGCGTCGGAATTATCTCAACAAGACACTATACACAGGCGCGTCGGAATTACCTCAACAAGATACTGTACAGGCGCGTCGGTATTTTCTCAACAAGACACTATACAGGGGCCTCGGAATTACCTCAACAAGACACTATACAGGCGCGTCGGAAAAATACACTATACAGGGGCCTCGGAATTACCTCAACAAGACACTATACAGACGCGTCGGAATTATCTCAACAAGACACTATACAGGCGCCTCGGAATTACCTCAACAATACCCTATACAGGGGCCTCGAAATTACCTCAACAAGACACTATACAGGCGCGTCGGAAAAATACACTATACAGGAGTATTTGACCTCTAGTTGAGTGGGATACACTTATCGCACCTCATAATAATCCAGAATTCGAACCCAAGACGTCCGGATTGACAGTCCAGCATGTTAACGACTAGATCACCTGGTCAATCAGTCGTATGAGGTCCAAATAACCGTATATACTGATAACTGTTTCATTATTATAATCTCATTAACAAAACAAATGTATGAAATGTAAATCAATAACGCTGAAAGTGAACGACTTGATAAATCAATAGAATGTAGTTCAATATCAATAGAACATGAAATATCAATAGAATACAATTCAGTATCAATAGCACATGCAAAATAATACAGTTCAAGTTGAATATCAATAAAATACAGTTCAACATGAATAGAACATACTATCTAAATATAATACAGTTCAGTTTGAATAGCACCATCCTCGGTACCCGGGCTATTCATAACATATATTTTATGAATAGCCTGGGTACCGAGGATGGAATAGCACATGCTTAATCAGTAGAATATAGTTCAATTTGAATAGCACATGCTAAATCAATAGAACATAGTTCAATGTGAATATGATCAATATCACATGCTTTATCAACAGAATACAGTTCAATTTGAATAGCACATGCTAAATCAATAGAACATAGTTCAATTTGAATATCACATGCTTTATCAACAGAATACAGTTCAATATGAATAGCATATAATAAATATATAAATAGAAATACCATCAATGGGAAATAAGATCAAATCGTGAACACATAACATACACTGATCAATGGCAGTATATATAAATATGTGTTGTTACACACTGTAATGATGTTTCATAATATAAAACCGATTCACACGAAACTTCCCATAGTTGGCTACTCGACACTCCTTCGAGTCATTGGGCAGATCCAGTTCGTAAGTGACCTCTAAATAGACGTTGATAATGAGATTGTTCCGTCTGGACTGTTCCATAGTTGTCTGAGGTATGTATTTGGCACAGGGATTCAGATTATAGTTGTATATCAGTATGGCATTGATCATAGTATTAGATGGTGGGCTTTTTATCCGAGTTCAAGGGAGTGTATGTTTTTATAGTTATCGCGGCTCATTTCTCAATGAATTAACCCTTTCCCACATAGGTTACAACACATCTGCGGCAATGAACTTGAACGCATATCGGTAAACATATACAGGAAAGTATAATAATTGAGTTTGGTTAAAAGCATTGTGGTAAAAGGAGAAAATGCTCATGTTGAACAATTAAAATCATCTGTCAATATATTTACAAAAGTCTTCTGCTGCAAGGCATCAGAAAGTCTTTGTATTGTGGGAAAGAGTTAATTTTTACAAAACTTTAACAAATTATTACTTTCTCACCCTTCATTTTGCACGTCCCTTTCATAGGAGAATGCACATCTCATAATGATCTGAAGAGTACATAAACTGATGTTCTGGAACAGCTCAAACCTCTCATCTCGGTCTACATACCCATTTATTTTGTTCTGAAATAGAATCAGATATGAGCAGTGCTCGGACGCTTTCTCCTCTATCAAAACAGCCGTTCATTGTGTTCTCTCTGTGTATAGATTGATTTGGGTTTAACAGCCGTTAATTGTGTTCTCTCTGTGTATATATTATTGATTTGGGTTTAACAGCCGTTCATTTTGGTCTCTCTGTGTATATATTGATTTAGGTTTAACAACCGTTAATTTTGGTCTCTGTGTGTATATATTGATTTGGGTTTAAACGCCTTGAATTGTGTTCTCTGTGTGTATAGATTGATTTGAGTTTAACAGCCGTTAATTGTGTTCTCTGTGTGTATAGATTGATTTGGGTTTAACAGCCATTCATTTTGGTCTCTGTGTGTATAGATTGATTTGGGTTTAACAGCCGTTCATTTTGGTCTCTGTGTGTATACATTGATTTGGGTTTAACAGCCATTGATTTTGGTCTCTCTGTGTATACATTGATTTGGGTTTAACAGCCGTTCATTTTGGTCTCTCTGTGTATACATTGATTTGGATTTAACAGCCGTTCATTTTGGACTCTCTGTGTGTATAGATTGATTTGGGTTTAACAGCCGTTCATTTTGGACTCTCTGTGTATACATTGATTTGGGTATTTTGGTGTCTGTGTGTTTTCATCATTTTAAAGTCATATCACGGCGGCCAGTTCACCTACGCATGTGTTTCTTGGCTTTCTCACACCAGTTAACCGCACAGCAGACTTGCCAAGAAACTCGCTGCTTTTCCGTATAGACTGTTAGCGCATTAGTGAAAGACGAATGACGCATGGTATAGTGACTTTTTTGTCAAACGTCGGAAAGAATGTTGGCCGAGTTTAGGTTCGAACTCACAACCCCTAGGGTGACAGCCCGCGACGCTACCGACTTAGCTACCGGAGCGCGCAATCAGTCTAACCCGATAGTGTAATACGTGTTAATGCATGTTTGTAGACTAAATGACGAACGGGTTGTATACGTACCAAACTGCCGGTATTTATCTGAAGTTATATATACTATTCAATGCTTAAACAGTATAATTGTTTAGATATATTAATCTATAATTAATTATTTGAATTAATTTCATACTTTATTGTATAGGCTAATTATATGATGGGGGATGTTACGTACCATTTACGCAATTCGTCAATTTTGAAGATACGTTTTGAAGTATGTTCTAACTAAAATAATAAAATAGGAACCAAAATCCCGGGCAAAGACCAACAACAAACATCAAAATTTGAACTTTCTCTTATGAAAAATAAATGTTTTCAAAACCGTTTTCTGCAAATTTCATAAAAGATATTTGCCTTGAAAGTCATTTTAATACATAACGCACCTGTACTCTTGGGATGAATTCCTCATTATTTTGTCACAATGTTGTCAATAGTCATGTGCTGCGGAGAAGTCTTAATTCGCTGGTAATGTGCGAAATTGCTTTCTATAGTCGTGTGCTGCGGAGAAGTCATATTATTTCTAAAAATACTTCTTATGCGTGCGTAAGTGCGCATTTTACCCTTCGGGTGTCGGCTTTCTTCATCTTTTTGTTATATTTTAAACGCAATCAGCATCCGAGTCTTTATTGTACCATATATATATACATGCTTGTGATAAAGATCAAATACTTATGTTTTACATACTTTACGTATGACAGGGCCATGTACTTTTTATTTGTAATACTTTTTTAACAATACATTTAAATATATAATTATGATTGTACATGGATGAGACTATACTAGAAATATTTTCTATTTCGTTATTTACATTGTCTAGAAAAGTCGTCTCTTTTCAGTGTAACCTTTCTTCAAATTCCACTGATGTTGATTCAAAATCATTCATAGATTTTAAACAGTGATCCGAAATTGTGTTGTATTTTTAATTAACACTTTTTATTTATTGTTGGAATGTGATTAAAAAAGAAAGCATTAGCTATTGGCCGACATTACTGACTATTATACTTTACAGTGCATTTTTATGTCTATATATGAAAAATGTTTTCTATATTATCTACAAAAAGATATTTTGTTTTCAATGCAATTTCTAAATGCATTGTATGTATGCATTACCCCAACTTCTTCACAAATAATGAAAGGTAATGTAAGGCACTTTCGGCTTCCTCATTATTCCTTCACTGTCCGCCTCCTTGTACACGTAATATAGTCATCGGTATCAATTCTGACAAAAAACTACTTGCGAAGTTACACTTGTTTTACACATTTTTGTAGATAACTTTAAATGATGCCAAACTGGATATTACTGCAATAGCTGAGTTCGTACTGACGAGGGTTTTGGATTTTAAATCCCAGTTCGGCCTTTCTTTCTTTTCGACGATTGACAAACGTCATTCACCAATAGACGTCATTCGTCATTTATCAATAGACGTCATTCATCAATAGACGTCGTTCATCAATAAACGTCATTCATCAATAGATGTAATTCATCAATAGACGTCATTCATCAATATACGTCATTCACCAATAGACGTCGTTCATCAATAAACGTCATTCATCAATAGACGTCGTTCATCAATAAACGTCATTCAACAATAGATGTAATTCATCAATAGACGTAATTCATCAATAAATGTCAACCATAAATAGACATCATTTATCAATAGATGGCATTCATCAATAGATGTAATCCATCAATAGATGTAATTCATCAATAGACGTAATTCATCAATAAATGTCATCCAGAAATAGACGTCATTCATCAATAGACGTAACAATAGACATAATTCATCAATAGATGTAATTCATCAATAGACGTCATTCATCAAAAGACGTCATCCAGAAATAGACGTCGTTCATTAAAACGTCATTCATCAATAGATGTAATTCATCAAGACATAATTCATCAATAAATGTCAACCATAAATAGACATCATTTATCAATATATGTCATTCATCAATAGATGTCATTCATCAATAGATGTAATTCATCAATAGATGTAATTCATCAATAGATGTAATTCATCAATAGATGTAATCCATCAATAGATGTTATTCATTAATAGACGTAATTCATCAATAAATGTCATCCAGAAATAGACATCATTCATCAATAGACGTAACAATAGACTTAATTCATCAATAGATGTAATTCATCAATAGACGTAATTCATCAATAAATGTCATCCAGAAATAGACGTCATTCATCAATAAACGTAACAATAGACATAATTCATCAATAGATGTAATTCATCAATAGACGTCATTCATCAAAAGACGTCATCCAGAAATAGACGTCGTTCATTAAAACGTCATTCATCAATAGATGTAATTCATCAAGACATAATTCATCAATAAATGTCAACCATAAATAGATATCATTTATCAATAGATGTCATTCATCAATAGATGTAATTCATCAATAACCGCAATATCAAGCGGACAGCTTGATGGTAATGTAACTCTTACTTCGATATGGTTGTATATTTGAGCCATGTTGCACGATATGGCGTCGTGTAAAATCTCCAATTGAACACTGCTTCAAGATTGATTGATTGATTGATTGATTGAATGATTGAGCTTAACTCCGTTTTTGAGTAATATCATGGCTGCCAGTTCACATTGCGACGTGTTTCCTGGCTTTTCTCGAACCAGTACTACATTCATTTTGATGAACGACGTCTATTGATGAATAACAACTATTGATGAACGACGTCTATTGATGGATGACGTCTATTGATGAATGACGTCTATTGATGAATTACAACTATTGATGAATTATATCTATTGATGAATGACGTCTATTGATGAATTACATCTATTGATGAATGACGTCTATTGATGAATTGAACGACGTCTATTGATGAACGACGTCTATTATTGAACGACGTCTATTGATGAATGTCGTCTATTGATGAACGACGTCTATTGATGAACGACGTCTATTGATGAACGACGTTTGTTGATGAATTACATTTATTGCATACTTTCATATTGTTCCGTTCACTTTGCATTGAAGAAAGTGGTCATGATTTATCGATCATGACCGCTGTCAAGGAGTGATCATGACCGTAGATAAGGACGTGCGAAAATTCTGCATAATTAACATGCTAGGGACTACTTTTTTATATAAACAAACATAGCTGAGCTAAATATCAATTTTAAACCTCACGGGACTTTGTAATGCTAAATTCTCATATATTGATCATGGACAATTTCTTACAGTCTCATGCTAACAGTACGTTTTTAACCGGATAATAGTCTAAAACGCGCGTCTAAAATATTGGTTATGCACGTGCATGACGTCATTTAAAAAATATTACGTCACAGTCATAATTCAACTTTTCAAACGGCATTTTCAACAAAATGACTACATATGTAAACAAACAGTTAGTTTCGATTTTCATATTGATGAACGATGTCTATTGATGAACGACGTCTATTGATGAACGATGTCTATTGATGAATTACATATATTGATGAACAACGTCTATTGATGAACGACGTACTATTGATGAATTATAGATATTGATGAATGACGTCTATTGATGAATGACGTCTATTGATGAATTACATATATTGATGAATTACATATATTGATGTATTACATCTATTGATGTATTACATATATTGATAAATTACATATATTGATGAATGACGTCTATTGCTGAATGACGTCTATTGATGAACGACGTCTATTGATGAACGACGTATATTGATGAATGACATCTATTGATGGATGACATATATTGATGAATTGCATCTATTGATGAATTGCACATCTATTGATGTATAACGTATATTGATGAATTGCATCTATTGATGAACGACGTCTATTTCTGGATGACATATATTGATGAATGACGTCTATTGATGAATTACATAATATTATGTTGATGTATGACGTTGATGTATGACCAATATTTTAGACGCGCGTTTTAGACTATTATCCGGTTTTAAAAACGTACTGTTAGCATGAGACTGTAAGAAATTGTCCATGATCAATATATGAGAATTTAGCATTACAAAGTCCCGTGAGGTTTAAAATTGATATTTAGGTCAGCTATGTTTGTTTATATAAAAAAGTAGTCCCTAGCATGTTAATTATGCAGAATTTTCGCACGTCCTTATCTACGGTCATGATCACTCCTTGACAGCGGTCATGATCGATAAATCATGACCACTTTCTTCAATGCAAAGTGAACGGAACAATATGAAAGTATGCAATAAATGTAATTCATCAACAAACGTCGTTCATCAATAGACGTCGTTCATCAATAGACGACATTCATCAATAGACGTCTTTCAATAATAGACGTCGTTCATCAATAGACGTCGTTCAATTCATCAATAGACGTCATTCATCAATAGATGTAATTCATCAATAGACGTCATTCATCAATAGATATAATTCATCAATAGTTGTAATTCATCAATAGACGTCATTCATCAATAGACGTCATCCATCAATAGACGTCGTTCATCAATAGTTGTTATTCATCAATAGACGTCGTTCATCAAAATGAATGTAGTACTGGTTCGAGAAAAGCCAGGAAACACGTCGCAATGTGAACTGGCAGCCATGATATTACTCAAAAACGGAGTTAAGCTCAATCAATCAATCAATCAATCAATCAATCAATCAATCTTGAAGCAGTGTTCAATTGGAGATTTTACACGACGCCATATCGTGCAACATGGCTCAAATATACAACCATATCGAAGTAAGAGTTACATTACCATCAAGCTGTCCGCACAATCATTGTACACCTTCATATAAGGCTTCAAAATGTCAAAGTGGAAGGCAGGTGTCAAAAGTCGTCGGTTTCGGGCCCATTTGTCCCCGCTAGCAACCAGCAATCCATCACCAAGCCATGGCTTTATCAATCTGTACACACCCGTTAAGCCTGTAGCTGCTTTTGGTTCTGAAAAGCATTAAATCGACAATATTAAATCGGTTGTATGCATAACGATAAAGCAATCGGTGAATACACGCATTAGCCATAGACGGACGAGTGTAGTAGATTCTCTGTTATTAAACTAGAATGTTTCTAGATATATCAGTTTATTTGAAATAGAACCCATTAAGGATCTGTCAGATCACAGCATAGAACATAAGGTTTATTTTGACGTATACAAAGTACATAGTCAAGTCATTTACGAACATAAATACATATACAAAGTCTACAGACACGTGGGTTTGAAAAGGGGAAAAGAAAAGAGAAAATGATTAAACACAAAAATGACAAAAGAAAAACAATGTATGGAACGGTGTATCAAATGAATTAAAAACGTCACAAATGTAAGGTAAAATAAGATATGCGCTTTCGAAAAAGTATTCATTTAGAAAAGAATAATTGTCGTGACCTTCACCCCTCTTAAGTTGTTTAATCGCGGTAAAAATTACTTACTGGGAGATACTATGTTATTGACAATCAAAAGACAAATCATTACAATCATTTTCCTTTAAAATGTCGCTACATCATCATTTACGCATGTATATATATCATTTTTCAAGACTGGAAACATATTCGTAACAAGTAGACCATGATGGTCCTATATCGCTCACCTGATTTAATCAAACTTAAACATTTTTCAGTGTTCTTTCCCCTATATGAGTCTATGAAAAACAAGTGACCCCCGGGAGGAGTCATTTTTGACCCCCAGGGCTATAATTTGAACAATCTTGGTAAAGGTCCACTAAATGATGCTACATACCAAATATCAAAGGCCTGGGGCCTCTACTTTTAGACAAGAAGTTTTTTTAAAGTTTTTCCCCTATATGAGTCTATGTAAAACAAGTGACCCCCGGGGAGGGATCATTTTTGACCCCAGGGCTATAATTTGACCAATCTTGGTAGAGATTCACTAGATGATGCTACATACCAAATATCAAAGGCATGGGTCTTCTACTTTTAGACAAGAAGATTATTAAAGTTTTTCCCCTATATGAGTCTATGTTAAACAAGTGACCCCCGGGGAGGGGTCATTTTTGACCCCAGGGCTATCATTTGAACAATATTGGTAGAAGTCTATTAGATGATGCTACATACCAAATCTCAAAGGCCTGGGGCATCTACTTTTAGACAAGAAGATTTTTTAAGTTTTTTCTCTATATGAGTCTATGTAAAACAATAGATCCCAGGGGAGGGGTCATTTTGACCCCAGGGCTATAGTTTGAACAATCTTGGTAAAGGTCCACTAGATGATGCTACATACCTAATATCAAAGGCCTGGGCCCTCTACTTTTAGACAAGAAGTTTTAAAAGTTTCCCCCCTATATGAGTCTATGTAAAACAAATGACCCCCGGGGAGGGATCATTTTTGACCCCAGGGCTATAATTTGAACAATCTTGGTAGAGATTCACTAGATGATGCTACATACCAAATATCAAAGGCATGGGTCTTCTACTTTTAGACAAGAAGATTATTAAAGTTGTTCCCCTATTTGAGTCTATGTTAAACAAGTGACCCCCGGGGAGGGGTCATTTTTGACCCCAGGGCTATTATTTGAACAATCTTGGTAGAGGTCTACTAGATGATGCTACATACCAAATCTCAAAGGCCTGGGGCCTCTACTTTTAGACAAGAAGATTTTTTAAGTTTTTTCTCTATATGAGTCTATGTAAAACAATATATCCCAGGGGAGGGGTCATTTTGACCCCAGGGCTATAGTTTGAACAATCTTGGTAAAGGTCCACTATATGATGCTACATACCTAATATCAAAGGCCTGGGCCCTCTTCTTTTAGACAAGAAGTTTTAAAAGTTTTTCCCCTATATGAGTCTATGTAAAACAAGTGACCCCCCGGGGAGGACCCCAAGGCTATAATTTGAACAATCTTGGTAGAGGTTCACTAGATGATGCTACATACCAAATATCAAAGGCATTGGCCTTCTACTTTTAGACAAGAAGCTTTTTAAAGTTTTTCCCCTATATGAGTCTATGTTAAACAAGTGACCCCCGGGGAGGGGTCATTTTTGGCCCCAGGGCTATAATTTGAACAATCTTGGTAGAGGTTCACTAGATGATGATACATACCAAATAGCAAAGGCATGGGCCTTCTACTTTTAGACAAGAAGATTGTTTTAGTTTTTCCCCTATATGAGTCTATGTTAAACAAGTGACCCCCGGGGAGGGGTCATTTTTGACCCCAGGACTATAATTTGAACAATCTTGGTAGAGGTTCACTAGATGATGCTACATACCAAATATCAAAGGCATGGACCTTCTACTTTTAGACAAGAAGATTTTTAAAGTTTTTCCCCTATATGAGTCTATGTTAAACAAGTGACCCCGCGGAGGGGTCATTTTTGACCCCAGGGCTATAATTTGAACAATCTTGGTAGAGGTTCACTAGATGATGCTACATACCAAATATCAAAGGTATGGGTCTTCTACTTTCAGACAAGAAGATTTTTTAAGTTTTGGTTAATTTCCCCTTTTTTGTTTCCGTGGCAGCCAAAGTTCTGCATAGAATAGAATTTTTTGAACAAGTTTGAAAGAGATCCACCCAAGGAACATTCCTGTAAAATTATTTTGAATTTGGTTAATTGGTGTAGGAGGAGAAGTCGTTTGTAGGAAAATGTGAACGGACGGACGACGACGACGGACGACGGACGGTGAGCGATCACAAAAGCTCACCTTGCAAAGTGCAAGGTGAGCTAAAAACTCATTTGGATGTATGCAGTTTGGACCGCTATAATCATAAGATTTAAAATATTTTCAAAACACTTTAGGTTTGCATGTTCTTAAATTTTCAATCTCCTTTATATCGAAAACACAAAATATCTCTTCTTCTTACGAATTAGGGTTTTGTAATCATTTTTGCATTGACAAAGATAGCCTCTGTATTCAACATTTACTTCTATTTTAAATATTTTGAAGGCATCTAGATATGACTTTTCACATATTGGTAGTCGTCATCAAACCACTCTGCATTCGTAGTCTATATTTTTATTCTTTCTTTTTTTTAGATTTCATATGAGAGGACAAGTTGTTATTAGGATACATTTGAAAACAAATTTATGTTTCCTATGTTTTAAGTTTGTGATTTATCAACCTCGTGTTTCATTGTATTACATGCTTTTTGCGATAATTCACTCGTCCCTGATTAGACATGCAGCAAACGTTAATGTTGAAGTACCATTACAATATCAGCATTAAATAACGTCATTTTGTCTTTTGAGTAGTAGCTCCACATTACAGAAATATCTTGTCCAGTTCAAAGAGATGTCTTGTTTTGTGTAGAACTCATACAATATAAAAGCATCACACAGAATATATTATTTACATAAAAGAAAATAAGTTTTGCTTTTTTATTTTTATTGAATAGCATGAATAAATTCATTTTCAATTTCGATGATGAAAGATCGTAACATTACGATGACATTTGCTCTTGACACGAGTTGAAAACGTCCAAAGATGGCCAGAAGCTTAATATAACACCCTAAAAATATGAAATGTAGGTGCTTCATGATTTTTTTTCACTTGAAACAAATTTAAAAAAAGAACAAACCCTGATGAAACAAACAAACAGAAACAGTTAAATAGGTGCTTTCGCACCCGATAACTTTCATGCATATATTTTATGCATCAATGACCGTGAGCGGTCATCTTGGTAAATTGTTATTAATTATTTGCTTTTTCACCGATTTTTAACGGATTAAGAAATAATGATTATAAATTTATATGTTATGATGGCCCAGACTACTGTTTATGTTTAAAGTAAAGTTTGAAATTACATATATACAACAATTTACATGTAAAGTAACTGTTAAGCTGATATAGTTTTACAAGTGTGATCTACTTTTTTTTCAAACAACATCTGTGAATTTGATTATAATTACGATACAAAAGTAAAATCATTTTAAGAAAAGGAGAAAGTTCATGTCTTCAGCATTTAATCTTCTACTCAATGTTTTAAGCCGCGGTCACATCTTACGGTCAGGCACGTAGTTGACTGTAGTTATTTTGAACGTAGTTGACCGTAGTGCCACTACGGTCAACTAGGTAGAAGTAGGGTGAAGTAGGTTCGAGCATAATGACTAGGGTTAACTAGGGTATCACTACGTGTAGCTACGGACAACTACGCTGAACTACGGTGAAGAAGGGTCAAATACGGTCAACTATGTACGTTTATAACTACGTTGAACTACGTTTATAACTACGTTGAACTACGTTTATAACTACGTTTAACTACGTCTAACTATGTTTATAACTAAGTTGAACAACGTTGAACTACGTTTATAACTACATTGAACTACGTTTATAACTACGTTTAACTACGTTTATAACTACGTTGAACTACGTTTAACTACGTCTAACTACGTGTATAACTACGTTTAACTACGTTGAACTACGTTTATAACTACGTTGAACTACAGTTTACTACGTCTAACTACGTTTATAACAACGTTGAACTACGTTTATAACTACGTTGAACTACGTTTAAGACGTTTAACTACGGTCCACTACGGTCAACTAAGGTTATACCCCCACTATGGTCAACTACGTGCGTGAGCGTAAAATGTGCTCGCGGCTTTAAAAGTAGACTGCTGCGAAGGTATCCAATTTTACTGAGAAAGGGGGTTAAATGGCTTTTTATTGCGTGTAAATCCCAAATGGGTCTGTTTTTGTTTGTTTTATCGATAACAACAGAACTTCCAAAATTATGTCCAAAAAAATTCTGGAATTTGCATGTGGAATTTCAAAAATCCTGAAATTAGTTCTTAATGAAAGCACCATGTATACATTTAAACAAATGAATGAAACGATGACTCAATTGTACAACTGTTTTTTATATGTGAGGTTAAAATAAATTAAATGCAGTCTTCCGGCTACATTGATGCCATGCACCAACTTTCACTTTCTTTTGTCCTTACCTTTGAACGTTTGGGTAAATAATGGGTCAGCGACCTCTTGCAGAGTGCTTGTGAACTCATTTATAATTCTATTTATAGAATGATCACAAGATTAGTCAATAGAGTCAACCAAATGATTTAACTAAGGTAGATTCGAAATAATGCGGAACGTCCTCGTGAAAGTTTGCTTTGAAGTTTTTTGACAACATAAGTAATACCACCGTCATACCGGGGGCGTCTGCGACGAAATATGGGCCCAGAACGCTTCAAGGTCGCCCTAAGTGTGGTATACGCGTGGTGGAAACGCCAGCCATCGTGCTGTAGTCGCAAAGATCGCCAATGATCGCCGAGTCACGTAGATCTGGCATTGAAACACGTCGGGTCGCGAAGGACGTTAAACAAGCGTCGTAACATCTCCGTGAACGTAGAACACGCGCAGCCCACCACCCGTTCGGAGTCCTGATGGCGTTGACCAGCTTATATAGTCGCCGTGATGTCGCCGTGCTGTCGCGATACATGTAGAAAACGCTTGGTTAGAACCCCATGAGCGTGGTTAGAGCGCTGTGGGATCGCCGTAGCCAAACCCATCTATCTCAAAAGAAACGCCATAAGTTTGTTATTACTTGGGACTTTTTCTCGCATTTTGTCACATTTGCCGGCGACCTTGTACACTGCTTGGTAACCGTACGGTCGCGGATGGTTGCCGTCCAGTCTGACGGGGCTATATCACTAAAATCATTTATATAGATCACAGATAAGTGTGCAATATTAGAGAAATTACAATTCTGAGGGAGGAGATAATCGATCCTCGAATCTGGGTTATCATTGTCACAATCTACTGCACTTATCAAATTGAAGTGTATACTATAGTCATTCCTTGATCAAATTCTACTCTTTAAATCGCCGCATATACTCTACAGCATTTTCTAACAACTCAAAAAGGTCTATATATATATTGGTGATCCCTATTTTTCTAGGCTGAAAAAAGTATATTTACAACTCAACAGGACTTGAAACATTTTTCTTATTTAAACATTCTTTCGACTAGGAAAACTATCTTGACCTTATTAAAGAACACAAACTTAGAACCGCTTTTGCAAAACTTCGCACATCGTCTCACGAACATTGAACGTGGTCGTTGTAAACATATTTCAAGAAATGCAAGATTCTGTATTAATTGTACCTCTAAATTAATTGAAAACGAATATCGTTTCTTACTCATTTATTCTTAATATTATGAGCTAAGATCTAAATACATCAAACAGTATTATTATACGTGGCCAACTAAACAAACAATCATAAATCTGGTGACATCAAACTCCATAAGTCTGATAAATAATCGAGCGAAGTATGCTAAAGTTTCATACTAATAAGACAAGAGAAAGTTGATGCAAGGCATCAATGTCGCCGGAAAAGACTGCATTGATTTATTTATGTATTCTTGACTTTCCTTAGTCTATTCAAACATTAGGAACGTTGAAATGAAAACATTTGCTTATAAAGTTTATATTCATACCTATACATTAGGGTATCTATAAAAAATTAACGAAATGTGTACACATTTATCTGGCTTAAATTTAATTTTGCTGTTGTTACTTATTTAAATAATAGTATTCATTCATATAATTCCAATGTTTGTCAATCTTATTCGAATCACAAGGTAAATATCCTGGTATTGCTTTAAAGGGAGGTAATTTGAAGAAAACACACAAAAGTCTTCAAAAGGAGAAATATATCAGCATTACCGTCTACAGTTTAAATTGTTCTATTGTTTGTGGATTTAAAAATGTTCTTTTTTTCTTATTTCTACATGTACAACGAAATATTGCGGGTTCTCTTTGACGCTTTGCGTCAAACATTCGTCTTGTACTTGTCTAAAATAAAATAATATCACTCGCTTTTTCATATCGAAATGCGCATGCGCGAAAATCGATGTTAAAGGTCACGAAACTACACAACAGAATAGGGTCTATATTTAGCTTAGAAACAGTTCCTACTTTAGATATTCATGGATTAACATTATTAAATGAATTCTACACAAATCAAGACATCTCTTTGAACATGAAAACAACATTTAGTAAGTTAAAATTGCTATTAAAAGGAGAATCCGAAATTGACCTCAATGATGACACATAAGAGTCTGCATTAGGGGGTGTTGGTTCACGTCTTGAATGGACCACTTTTGTCTTCGTAAATAAGACAAAAAAATTAAATGCGAGTGAAATAAAAAAAACTGCAAAGATTAAAAAATCGGAATATTTATTTCATTTTAGATGTGTCATTTATTAGTGTTCGTAAACAACCACAATTGTAATATGTTCAAATCATCTAGATTTGTTTCTTTCTAATAATAAGCCGCCCTCCCATGTGATTTCCGAAAAGCTATTAAAAATAGAAGTCGCGGGTAAGATCATGTGAATGATAAATACTAATCAAAGCGCCGATGGCACAGTAGTGGCGACCGTGTAGAAAATCCTGCAAAGTAACAAGCAGTATCTCGGTGTAGGCCTTGCGATTTTCAATATATATAGGCATATACGATAATGCTCGATCTCCAACTCAATTCGGCTACGCTTTCAGCATTGATTGCTAATTGACGCTAGAACGTACAGACGTGTCTAACTTGTACACTGCATGAACTCGTGTCCTTTACACTTTTGTAAACCAGTCTTATCATCTAGACAATTTCATATATTGCAACAACTACAAAATAAAGCGTTTATAATTACGAGATTTAAGAACAATCGATAACCCGTCTCGCGAGCTATTTATAGAACCTTTCGGAAATTCCATTTTGGCGAGGTGTTTTGAGAGTACTTTGCATGGCAGATAGAACGTGCAATGATATTTATTATCTGCCCAAACATGAAGAAAGATAATATTTACATATTTTAACTCTATATAGATATTATCTCGATAAATCTAAAATATAAGTATCATTCCGGTACCAACGTAGCACTGACATGATTATTATTAATCGTGTCTCTGCATCACTGATATAACTATATATTTGGCGGTTTAACGGATGTAGGTTAATTGGTTTGCAGTAAGGAATAAAAAGTCAACGGGCTTTTCAAAACTGACTATGTAATTTTTTCGTTGTTGATGTTTCTGTTAGCATTGTGGCGATTGTCAACCCAATCGACACAAAAACAGAATTGGGGGCTTGTATGCGGAGGGTCTTAAATTCAGCTTGTAACAAGCTGGGAACGATCTTTCGAAAGAAAACGGCATTACATGTACTGTTCTTCTTTACTGTAACATTTGTTTATGTTAATTATTACAAGTCATAGATCTGCGCATTTGTATTGGACAAACCTTAAAATCTAATTAATTTCTACAATAATATTCAAATTTAGTTACATAGCGATGTGTGCTGGAATCGGAACGGATATATGTGCGGTCTTTTCACAGTAAACATCGTTCAACCGGATCCCACAAAGTTCTAATGCGATTGCGTATTCTATGTACATGTACATAAATGTCAATACGTAAAATACGTAAAAAACGTACTTTTATCCCATTTTTGAGATATTCATGCAAACACCCATCGCCCACCCTTAACGACAACATGAAAGCACTATGGCAGAAAGAGATATACATGCAAACACCCAACCCACCCTTAACGACAACATGAAAGCACTATGGCAGAAAAAGAGATATAAAGCACTATGGCAGAAAGAGGTATAAAGCACTATGGCAGAAAGAGATATACATGCAAACACCCAACCCACCCTTAACGACAACATGAAAGCACTATGGCAGAAATAGATATAAAGCACTATGGCAGAAAGAGATATAAAGCACTATGGCAGAAAGAGATATATAGCACTATGGCAGAAAGAGATATAAAGCACTATGTCAGAAAGAGATATAAAGCACTATGGCAGAAAGAGATATAAAGCACTATGTCAGAAAGAGATATAAAGCACTATGGCCGAAAGAGATATACATGCAAACACCCAACCCACCCTTAACGACAACATGAAAGCACTATGGCAGAAAGAGATATAAAGCACTATGGCAGAAAGAGATATATAGCACTATGGCAGAAAGAGATATATTGCTCATAAAAAGCATTTCCTATTTAGAAGGCTAACACGTAATTGACTTTTTCGAATCTGGATTTCCAAAGCGGATTCTTCAAACTGTCAGTTTCTTTTTTACACTATATGTTTATTTCCTAGTTAAAATATTAAGCCCAAAGTGCAGAACAGGATAAGACTGTTTAGATATCAAGGTTGATATTGGCCTGCACTTTTTGGGAAGAGGGGGTTAAATAGGGACACATGTGTGAACTAAATATATATGTCATGCTCTTTTATAGTTGCACAGTCCCTTGATTATGTTAAACGTAATTAACAGTTTCATCGCCGTATTTCTAAAGCGGATCTTTTAATTCTATTACACATGTTTTACATTGTGAAGTAATAACAGCGAAGTGCAGATGAAAATCAGTCTGTATAGATATACGGGCTGATCTTGGCCTGCACTTCGTAGTAGTTTTTCAACTCTTCGGACGTGGTCTGAATTCTGAACGCACTAAATGTCTATGGCGTTTCTTTCACTACATAAATACTATGACTGCCATCCTAAACCAGAGAGGTTATGGCTGATGAATGTTTGTTTTACCTGTGGATTTACAGATGTTTCCCATGAGTTGCGGCGAGCACACAACTATCACAGGTTTATTGAATGCCGACCACAATACGAAATAGCCCTTTTCATTACCATATGCGTTGGCCAATTTGATAAAATGTTCCAGTCTGTCGTGTCCCGTCTTGGGGAACTAAAATAACAAGATATGTATGTACACTTTCTATTGACCTGAAAATGAATCAAACTCATGACCCCATTAATGTCATGAGACGTTCTGAACTAGGCCGGACCAGCAGCAGGAGATACAACAGAGGTTATCATGGTAGTACGCGTGGTACAAACTATATATATATATATGAGCTAAGTCATTGCCTCTCGACCGTAACATCATTGATGAAACCCATGAGAGGCTATTTATAGTAACACGTGCGGGATTCCCCAAATTACTATTACGATAACTTTTAGCATAGCGTATAGACAATTTAGAGATACCTTTTGAGTATTTTAACGAGGTATTGTGTGATTTCTGCATTTTTTGCTGTTATAGAGATTCGGACGCCTGTGATCTAAATAACTGTTATTATTGCAGATCTAACAAATTAAATCACCAATTGTCATAATATTTGAAAAACAATGTGAGGTAAAAAAGAGAAATCTCACGTAAAGCAAATTTCAATTTCCGACAATGTAAACACTTACCACATATAAGCTTCCAAATAGCCAATGTTTTTCCTTTGGACCAGGCAAGCCGGCGAATGTCTTTTTGATGCGTCGAGAATAATTGATATATTCTAGTATCTTATAAAAAAGGAATATGAGAACACTCATCAAAGCAGTTTGAACAACAGTTATACCATCGAACGTTGCCATTTCGTCTCTATATCGGACCCTGGCAGGTACCACGTGACAACTTGGAAAGTTCTCTGAAACAAAACAAAAACAAAAGAAAACCAAAGAATTAAAAAAAATCAGTGAAAACATTTATTTAATTCGTTGACTTAATTCATTTCCCACATTTTATGATCAACTTCCAAAAAGACTACTCGCCAAATGATTAATTTTGCATGACCAGGATAAACGAAACCATACATCATCCACTTTAACAGAACGGCTCGCCAAATGATTAAATCTACATGACGATTGAAAACAAAATGCAAAATCATCAACTCTCACAGGTCTTCTCGCCAAATAATTAATTCTACATGACGAGGAAAAACGAAACCCATAATTATCAACTACAAAAAAACTGTTCGCAAAATGATTAATTCTAAATGACGATCGAAAACACAGCTGAAATCATCAACTTCAACAGAACTGCTCGCCAAATGATTAATTATACATGACGAGGAAAAACGAAACCCAAAAGTATCAACTACAAAAGAACTGTTCGCAAAATGATTAATTCTACATGACGATGGAACACACAGCTAAATCATCAACTTCCACAAGAATGCTCGCCAAATGATCAATTATACATAACAATGGAAAACACAGCTAAAATCATCGGCTTTCACAGGACTGCCCGCCAAGTTATTGATTCTACATGACAATGGAAAACACAGCCAAACTATCAGTTCCCATAAGACTGCTCGCCAAATGATTCATTATGCATGACGATGTAAAACAGCCAAATTATCAATTCCTATAAGACTGCTCGTCAAAAGATAAATTCTACATGACGATGGAAACCCAGCCAAGTTATCAATTTCCATAAGACTACTGGCCATATGATTAATTCTACATGACGATGGAAACCCAGCCAAGTTATCAATTATCATAAGACTGCTCGCCAAATTATTAATTTTACATGACGGTGGAAAACACAGCTAAAGTCATCAATTTCCACAAGACTGCTCGCTCAATAACTAATTTTACATGACGATGGAAAACACAGCCAAATTAAGACTGCTCGCTCAATAATTGGTAGATTTTTAGCTTTAAAAATATTTAATTATGAGGACGACAAGGATTTAATTTACTTTTCTTTTTTCTATTTCTTATTTAATTTGCATATGTGGTTTTGTATCCACATAGCAACTTCAATGCTAAAACTGTATGCTGAATTTTGATTGGTTCTTTGGATTCGATTCTCTTTCTCTTTATTTCCGATTCGTTTTATTATGGTATCCACATAGCAACGACGATGCCAAGCTGTATGCTGCATTTTGATTGGTTGTTTGGATGCCATTCTTTTTCATCTTTGTGATATTGTTCACAGTTTGAATTAACATCGACGGAGCTAGAAGTCTGGAAAAGTGTGAAAAAATCCAACCGCCCGCCGATTATTTATTTTTCGTATTATTTCCATGTGTTCGCAGTTAAATTTTTGGTAGCTTCTTGTTAGCACATGTTATGTTACATTTTGTTCTCATTTCATGTTGATGTATTAATGATATACATATAAGAGCTTGTATAGGTAATTATTGAATTGAAGGTTATAAAGGAATATATATATATGTATGAATAGATATATATTACGAAAAGAATATGATCTTGTAGAGGCACGGGATGTGGGTATGTGTATGTGTACGTATGTGTTTAGGTATGTATATATACATGTATATGGATATGTAAGTGATATATATGTTGATATACAGTTGCAGAAAAGTTATATAATTCTGAAAAGTTCAGGTGTTTGTTATAGAACAGAAAAGGTCATTAGTAATTCCTAAAAAAAAAAGTATGAGTGAGATCTCTGTTATCTCAGTGACATTTAGTTATTTCGACTAGTGCAATGTGTTTTATGGAATATCATATGAAGCTTAAAGGTTAATTTGATGATTCTGTATTGAAAATGTAACTTGTTTGTACACAAATAGATTTCTGGCGATTGGACAAATTATATTCATAAATTGAAAGATCTTCTTAGTTTTTATTGTATCCGTTCATTTTAGGAATCGAATAATTAATTATACATGACGATGGAAACCCAGCCAAGTTATCAATTCTCATAAGACTGCTCGCCAAATTATTAATTTTACATGACGATGGGAAACACAGCTAAAGTCATCAATTTCCACAAGACTGCTCGCTCAATAATTAATTCTACATGACGATGGAAAACACAGCCAAATTATCAACTCCCAAAGGACGGCTCGCCAAATTATTGGTTCTACATGACGATGGAAAACACAGCCAAATTATCAATTCCCATAAGACTGCTCGCCCAATGATAAATTCTACATGACGATGGAAAACACAGCCAAATGATCAATTCCTATAAGACTGCTCGCCAAATGATAAATTATACATGACGATGGAAAACACAGCCAAATTATCAATTCCCATATATAATAAGACTGCTCGCCCAATGATAAATTCTACATGACGATGGAAAACACAGCCAAATTATCAATACCAATAAGACTGCTCGCCAAATTATTAATTCCTATAAGACTGCTCGCCAAATTATCAATTCCTATAAGACTGCTCGCCAAATTATCAATTCCTATAAGACTGCTCGCCCTATGATTAATTATACATGACGATGGAACACACAGCTAAATCATCAACTTCCACAAGAATGCTCGCCAAATGATCAATTATACATAACGATGGAAAACACAGCTAAAATCATCGACTTTCACAGGACTGCTCGCCAAGTTATTGATTATACATGACGATGAAAAACACAGCCAAACTATCAGTTTCCATAAGACTGCTCGCCAAAAGATTCATTATGCATGACGATGGAAAACACAGCCAAATTATCAATTCCTATAAGACTGCTCGTCAAAGATAAATTCTACATGACGATGGAAACCCAGCCAAGTTATCAATTTCCATTAGACTGCTGGCCATACGATTAATTCTACATGACGATGGAAACCCAGCCAAGTTATCAATTCTCATAAGACTGCTCGCCAAATTAGTAATTTTACATGACGATGGAAAACACAGCTAAAGTCATCAATTTCCACAAGACTGCTCGCTCAATAATTAAATTTACATGACGATGGAAAACACAGCCAAATTATCTTTTCCCAAACGACGGCTGGCCATGTGATTAATTCTGCATGACGATGGAAAACACTCCCAAATTATCAATCCCCATAAGACTGCTCGCCCAATGATAAGTTCTACATGAGGATGGAAAACAGCCAAATTATCAATTCCTATAAGACTGCTCGCCCAATGATAAATTCTACATGACACAGCCAAATTATCAATTCCTATAAGACTGCTCGCCCAATGATAAATTCTACATGACGATGGAAAACACAGCCAAATTATCAATTCCTATAAGACTGCTCGCCAAATGATAAATTATACATGACGATGGAAAACACAGCTAATATCATCAATTTCAACAGAACTGCTCGCCAAATGATTTATGTTACATGAAAAGGGGAAACACAGCCAAATTATCAACTTCAACAGAACTGCTCGCCAAAGAGTTATGTCTACATGGCGAGGGTAAACAAGACCCAAATCACCAACCTTCAAAGGAGGTCATTAACCGAAACCTCTGATACCCGTATACCTCAGTGACTAGCAGGTATTGAGCTGGTCCATCTTCTTGTATGTCTAGTCTAGGTTTCTTTCTCGGAATGTGAATTAATAGTTTGACAGTTCGCACAATGCAATATTCAACAACAAAATATAGAGATATACATGTATACATAAACTCTAAATCTAACCATATCTGAAGTGTGTTTTACGAAAAATACAAATGTCTAAATTTTAAGAAAAAACGTTTACACCATATACAGTTTTGGTACATGTCATAACATAACAACAGAAGAATTTATTCGAAGTAGAGAACCTGTAATTATTTCCAAACTATACTTCCAGATCTGAGATATATCCAATAACAAATAAAAGCAGAGTAATCCTTCAGTAAAATGATTCTGTCCTGTCACCGAATCACATATGTTTACTCATAGCTAAGAGAGTGAATATGCGTTCTACATATTAACCCAATCTTTAAATACACTATGTTATCGGCCTTGATAACCCGCTCGGCCCATTGACGTCTAATATCAAAGTACTGAAAGTACTGCTGGAAGGTGATTTTAGATTGATGTCAGCCAGGTGCAGATGGGATGATGAATTGTATGCAAGGTATGAACAGATCATGGCTAGGATATATGGATAGGAACAAGCGAGAGCAAATATGTTGGAAAATAAATGAATGAAAGAATTTAAGTCTTTAAAACTTCTTTATTTTGCTGCAGTTTCGGAATAGGTAAAATTGTATAAAAAGAATAAATCAAACAAATATAATAAAAAACACAAACACTTGTTGTTTAGTTTATACGGTTATACTATATAATTTCGGAAGAACGCCTCCATCAGTAGAATACAATAATAAAGAAAGAATAAAAACTTCAAAATTGTTGACAGCTGAACATTATATTATATTCACAATAGTTAGCAAACACTGTCAAGAAGTGAGGAGTATTGCATACATACAATTCATTTAGAAATTGCATTGAAACAAAATATATTTTTGGTAAAAAATATAGAAAGAAATTTTTGTAAAAAAAATAGAAAGCATTTTTTCATATTTAGACAGAAATGTACAGGAAAGAATAAAATTCAGTCATATCCGTCAATAGCTAAGTAATGTGCTATCTTTCTATGCGTCTGTATAAGGACAACGATATATAGATAGATATTCTTTATTTCTTTGAAGAGCAAGTACATTTCATATTAAACATTACAAAAGTGAGAACATAAATATATAGTTAAAACATTGTAACAATGGGAGAACTTGCTCGTCATAAAAAATCTATGATAGCCACTGTTTTTCAAATTTGCTTTTCATAAGCGAACAAATGCTATGAATGAACATATACAAGTAAGTGCTATGAATGAAAATATGAAAACATGAATTAATTTTACATTTGCATCAATGTTCGATAAAATGTGTCTGAATGAGGATACAACGTTGAACGTAATGTTTTCTCCTTGCATGAAAGCTTAATTAAGTATAGGTGTGCCCTCAATTTAAATCAATTCTCACATAACAAGAACATTAAGAAAGTGTTGTAAAATCTAAATAATATCATGACATCTCACGACGATCAGATTTTTATAGAAATAATTTTATTTGATGTGTATTACGAGTCAAGCGTGGATTCAAACACTTCCAAATATTTTACAATTTAAAACAATTAGATATTCGGATAAAATCTGATTGATTGAAACGAATTGTTAAAAAAAAAACCACCCGATTAAAACCAAAGGCTTCTTTTCCCACAATATTTTTTTTCTAGAGCTACAATATCTAAAGAGGCAACATGTTAGGGTGCTTATCTAGTATGCATGAGTTCGATTTTACCATACCAATTCAGGAAAAGTGATTTCCACATCTTTCAACTTTCCCCCGGTAAATCAGTCGGTAGCGACGCGGGCTGTCAATCCAGCAGTTGTAAGTTCGAATCGAAGCTCGGCCATCATTCTTTCCGTCAATGTGACAAGCGTCATTCATCTTTCACCAATGGGCTAACAGTCTATTTGGAAAAGAAGCCAGTTGCTTGAAAAGAATGTTGTGTGAATTACTTGTGTGAGAACATAGGTGAACTGGCCGCAGTGATATGACTGAACAATTGTTGAAAACGGCGTTAAAGCCTAATCAATCAATCAATCCTTTTTATAAAATCATTCTGTAATTTACCATTTAGAATGCCCCCCCTAATCCCCTTATACATATTTAGTCGAGTAGTCGTTCGGGAGAACACACCATTCGTGAATTACCAGATAACTAACACTTCTCCCAGGACTCCAAATGCAGCAGACGATTTTGAAAATATCTGAGAGGGATTTTTTCCTTTTTCCCACAACGTTTCAATTAGTAAATATATATATATATATGTAAATTATTTTACATTATAATTGATGTAAAAACCTATAAATGAATATACTAGAGGAAATATAAAGAATATAACTGAAAGTCGTAATTACGGATAGATTAGCATATTTTGGGGAAACTACCCTACGACACGGTATGTCCTCGAATTGACCTAGTTCGTGTAATATATATCTGATCCGGTGTATCGGTGTTGTTCACAAAAGCGTGGCGCGTAAGAATATACATAGTAATGTTTACTGCAGAAATATTTGTATAAAATAAAATTCACTTTAAAAGACGCAAATACATTTTCAGTTTGAAAATAAAGCATAAACTCTATATTCTTCATTCAACTGATTGTAAATGAAAAGACTATTAGGTAGATTTTACTTTGAATTCATCGCACTATATTGATTAGCGTATGTATAAAAAAGTTCCTGTAGAATTAAATGTTATAGGGCATATTCCATTTGGGTCAGTGTGCAATCCCATAGAAAGAAGATTATTACATAATAATCACCTTCCAATAAACCAGTGTGTGTATACCACGTGACTTTTACGTCACAAATGCTACGGTGGAGAGAAATATTTTACTTCGGTTTAGAAGTAAAAACAAAGGTAACTTTTTTTATTTCTTCATCATTTTTAATGAAACATGGCGCAGTCTACGCCGCTTACAGAGCCCCATCTCCGTTTTTTCAATGGAGTTTGATTAGTCGTTTATTTTCTTCAAACACTTCGATGAACCTTTTCTCAAAATGTATTAATATCGCCGACAGCCGGAGCATTATCAAAACTGGATTTTGAGAACAGGTTCGTCGAAGTGTTTGAAAAAACTAGACCACCAATCAAACTCCTGTAAAAACCCGGAGATAGCACATTGTAAGCGGCGTAGACTGCGCCATGTCTCATTATAAAGGGTGAAAAAAAGTTACCATTGTTTTTACATTCTTAACAAGAGCAATTATTGCTGTCTGACCATGCAAATATGACGTCAAAAGTCACGTGGTATACACACGCTGAAACCTACAATAGTGGTGATTTCAAAGGTAGCTGGTACACGGCTAACAAAAACATTGAGTACTTCTGAACATTTTCTGGTACCGAGCGATTGATAGTAAATTACTAAAACTAGTAATAATAAAATAGGTTTTCGTAAAAAGCGTCTGCATTGGGAATCAAAGTACTGAAGTACTGGTAACGAATTATTTTGAACATTTGTAAAATCTAATTTATGAATGCAATTGATCATGCTATTGCACAATTTAGTCTATTTTATTATTATTAATATTTTTGTCCAGAGATTTTTTTTTATCAGTTGACAGTTTTAGTAAATGTAGCATTTCAACGGCGATGCGAGCGTTTAACATGCACACTAACTCTTTCACTGAGCTCTGTCAAAACACCCATGGCATATAACATTTGTGAGATTTACATTGTTAGTTCGATTTGTTTTCGTCACCAGGGGCGGATCCAGGATTTCGGCTTATATTATAACTATGTTTCATGTGAGTGAATTAATTATTATAAATCTATAATGTTTAACAAATCGCATAAAATAAGAATTAAAAAAAAAAAAAAAGAACAGTTCCTATTAGGACTCGAACTCGCGTCCATAAGTAGTCCATGATTAGTAGTTCTACACGCTCTCCATTGCACCACGGTACTTTGATACAACTTTGAGCGTTACTTTCGTATATATATTAAGCTAACTGAATGCGCGCGTATGTAAACCATGATCTATAATTAGAAAGCCTCTTTGATCATCGTTATCATGTTGGAAAAAGGAGAAACAACGGCGATGCGAGCGTTTAAAATGCACACTGACTATTTCACTGAGCTCTGCGTAGTGGCATATTTGTGAGATTAACATTGTTCTATACAGCGTGGGGTCGACTTCTAGTGAATGGGCATACGACTAAAATTTATACTCGTGGCTTATACGTACCTGCCGACAAATGAAATATATATGCGCGTACTGTTAATTTGATATTTTCTAGAAAATTGATTATCTATGATGATTCGATAGTATAATTATGACTTCACTGTATTGAAATAACACGTAGAAGTCATTTTAATATCGAAAAAATACTAGGACTATTTAGGTGCAGCGAATGTGTATTCTAAGCGGAAGTGTAGTTTAACCGTGACTTCCGGAAAGAAAAACGATCGCGTTAACTGTATTATTTTTTGAGAAAAAATAATTCGTTAAAAAGGTGAATGACAACAAAGGACTGGTTCCTGTCTATTTAGATAGATATATGTGTACACAACTCAATGATAACACGCTATCTTATCTATACCCATGTATAATTCCGTATTCTGTAAATTTAACAAATCTGACTTTATTGTCATTGTCTGCCATTGTGTAGTTAACAAATACATTTACACATATTCGTCTGCGTGTGAACAGGTACGAAGACACCAAATAGTTCCATTTTTATATCATCATTTATCATAAAATAAAAAGAAAATGTGTTTGTTTTGAGTGGATATGGAATATATTTCAACTGGAAGTGATACAATTTTTAATTTTTCACTCGCGCTACGCGATAAAATATCCACTCAAAACAAACAAATATCCTCTATATAACTAACTGGTAGATTACAAATATCTCGAATACATGTATATGGTTAGTTCGGATATATATATCTTAAATTTCGAAGCATTTCCTGGAACGGGTATGTCTTTTGAAAACACCATAGCAGCAGTTCTGATTACTCATTTGAGCAATCAGCACTGCTGTTACGCTGGGGTTTTTAATGTGATTTTGTTACTGGTTTGTTTTTAGCTCACCTGAGCGCGAAGTGCTAAAGATGAGATATTGTGATCGCCTTTTGTCCGGCGTGCGTCGTGCGTCAACATCTTCTCCTCTGAAACCAGTGGGTCAATTAGAATGAAACCTCACAGAAAGCATCCTCTCAATGACTTGACCAGAATTCATTCACATTTTTGAGATCCAGGCAGAAACGAAACAAACTTTAAAATTCTTCTTCTCCCAAACTGGATGGCCGATTTTCAAATAAGTTTGTAGAAATGGTCCTTGGGTGACCCTCTATCAGATTCCTTAAAGCCATGTTGATTGGTAAAAATACATGGCCGCCAGGGGCGGGACGTGTTTTGCCAGATATGGTTATAGTGGAAACTTTACAAAAATCTTCTACTCCGAAAGTGTTTGGCCGATTTTCAAATTATTTTGTAGAAATGTACCTTGGCTGACCCTCTTTCAGATTTCCTACAAGCCATGTTGATTGGTTAAAAAAAATGGCCGCCAGGGGGCTGGTGCTATTTTGCCTTATATGGCTATAGTGAAAACTTTAAAAAAAATCTTCAGGTGAGCGATTCCAGGGCCATCATGGCCCTCTTGTTTATAATAAACACTGGAATATAAATGAATGAATACGCTGACACTACACGGTGCTGTATAAGTCTCGGCCGTTGATTCACTCGACACACTTGGTCAGACAACTACTGTTATCAGCATACATTGATATACACATCCCAGTTGACGATACAAAATGCGTTTAAGTTGTCAGAAAATCGTTAGTTTAAACTTATTTATTTACATTGATTGCGAAACAAGCTTTAAGCTTATATTAATCGCGCTCGATGTCTGCTTCCTGGAGACATAACCAGTACTCACTGTGTGAAGTTAACATGGACCACCTCTAGGAAGTTCATTCCTTGTTCCTTATTCAAATGTGAAGTTGTTAACTTAGTCCTTATTCAAATGTGAAGTTAAATACGTGTTCATTGCTCCTTATTCATTACTTATTCAGTTCTGAAATAAGTTACGTTTTCCTTCTTCGTTATAAGGTTACCTATACACTTTTAATGCCACCCCAGCTCTTAGAAGAATAGGGGGTTTATCGCTTCACAAATGTTTCCGATCAGTTACTAAAGAACCGTAGGGACTAGGAACTTCAAAGTTGGCATGCGGCTTTGTCATCATCAGTCGACCACCCCTAGCCATGTTGAGATAAAAGGGGTGGATATCAGTGATCTTGGGTTAAACAGTATTTAGTAACCCAAAACATTCCAAACTGAAGAAGTTCAACAGTGATCGAAGAATCCTTTGCTTTTCTCTCCCAAATAACATTCAAACTGAATATGTTGATGTTACCAACAACAATTTTGATGTTATACATGCTAACAGAAACCTATTGGTGCATATTAAATCACATGTTACTTATTCAAAAACCTGTTACTGATTCGACGGTTTTCAAGAAAAGCAGCCAAGATATCATTCAAACTGCATATTATATGTTGATTGCCAGTAACGCATGTGATTACATGTATTTTGTTGTTGTAGATGCTGACAGAGATCAATTGGTACATATTAGATCACCTGTTAAATTTTCAAAAACCTGTTACTTATTCGTTACTTATTCGGCCGTTTTAAAGAAAACAAGCCCTTTCTATCCCAAATATCAATCAAACTGCATATGTTTATGTTGCCAACACCAATTTAAATGTTGCCAACATCCATGTTGATTGTGTTGTTGTTGTAGATGCTGACAGAGACCTATTGGTACAAATTAAATAACCTCTTACTTATTCAGCGGTTTTCAAGAAATGAGCATATTGCTATCCCGTCAAACCTTCGAACTGCAAATGATGATGTTGCCAACAACAATGGTGATGATGTTGCTGTCGTAGATGCTGACAGAGCACTTTTAGTATTAGATCACTTGTTACGTATTCGGCCGTTTTCTAGAAAAGATGCTTATGCTATCCAACATATCATTCGAACTGCATATGTTGATGTTGCCAACAACAATTTTGATTTTGTTATTGTTGTTAAAGCACCTGATAATTATTCGGCAGTTTTCAAGTAATAAGCATTTGAAATCCTGAAAAAAACATTCTAACTGTATATGTTGCTGTTGCCAACAACAAATGTGATGTTGCTGTTGTTGTATATGCTGACAATGATCTATTGCTGCATATTAGATCATCACTTATCCTATGTTGTACACATTAGATCACCTGTTACTTATTCAAAAACATGTTTTTAAGAAATGGAACCTTTGCTATCCCAAAAATCATTCAAATTACCTTTGTTTATTCCTGGCTAAACAAACCAGTGCTATGCTAGAACATATGTCTTGCCCAAAAGGGCACTCCACCAGGACCGTCGTGCCGCGACTCGGGATCGAACCCGGGACGCCCGGTTTCAAATCCCCGAAGCAAACCAACCGACAATGGAGGATTCCTGTTGTTGTTGTAAGATGCTGATAGAAACCTATTGGTACCAATAAAATCACCTGTTACTTATTCGACGGTTTTCAAGAAAAGCAGCCTTTGCTATCCTTAATATCATTCAAAATGCATATGT
Organism: Serripes groenlandicus; assembly: GCA_031761405.1. NCBI lineage: Eukaryota > Metazoa > Mollusca > Bivalvia > Cardiida > Cardiidae > Serripes > Serripes groenlandicus. The sequence goes on along the minus strand of JASEVX010000005.1, from coordinate 67,065,749 downwards.
TGATTTTCGCAACAACAGTTTTGATGATGTTGTTGTTGTTTATGCTGCTGACAGAGACATATTGGTACATATTAGATCCCATATTACTTATTCATAATTCTTTCACTTATTCGTAATTAAAAGTTTCCCGTTTGAAATATTACACTATTTATGATGCTACGTATTGCGATTTTCTACTGCAGTGTTTGAAACTTGTATATGCAGTTTGAATGATATTTCAGCAAAGTCTTCTTTACTTGAAAATGCTGAATTAGTTACACATACATAACAGGCCTTTCTAGGAACAGTAAAGAGAGAGCGTTCTGGGTACATGACTTTTGAATAAGTCGGAAGCAGTGCAGACACCGATAATAAAATTGCTATCCCGTGCATCTGGCTCCCGGCCTACACTGAAAACGATATTTTTAAAGTATTTATATGCACATAATGACGTACATATTCATGGCAGAAAGTAACTAGAATTTGATCTTGAACCCCAACATCTTGAAAGGCCCATACATATCCAAACCCATACGTAAATAATAACTGTTTAAAAGGTGAAAGCACGGTTTTGGGTATCTATTGGGTTCAAGACTATATTGTGATGCGGGTGAGAGCAAATCAAATTAACATGTGTTAACCCTTACCGCACACAATTTCGTCCATAAGTGTTACTGCTTTATATTGGTGGCAACTGCGTACGAATTAAGGTACTGTAGCCGATGACTTTTGAAAACATTTTGGAGCAATTTTACCATTTGCCAAAATGTTTTCAACTCTCTTCAATAATTAAACATGACTTTATAAATAGAGATTAACTACTCTTGCCAACATATGTTTTCAAAGTCGTCTGCTGCAGATATGTTGTATGTGGGAAAGGATAATAGCATATCTTTGGAAGAGTAAACAATAATATGTGAGGAAAATGTGCTTTCCTTTGCCCAGAGGGATTTCAAAAGGTTATCTGCTGCAGAGGTGTCACACGTCATAAATGCAGCTTTTATATTCAACTATTTATGCATTAAATCGCATTTTATAGTTGTCTGCTTTTAAAAGCATGAACTGAACAACATATATTTGCTTTCTAGAATGACAATGACAATGACAAATATTTATTGAAAGTATTTAGGCCACCGGCCCATAGCACAAATAATCTGATTTAATTAAATATTATATAAATTTTTCATTACACCAGGCGTGTCGTTATTGAGCAATGAATAACAGTTAGTAATGTTGGTGTCGCTTTTATACCAGTTGAATAGGAAACATTTCTTATTTCACCATACTTTGGGCAACGAAATAAAACATGGAATTCACATTCAACAATATTTGTGTTTAACTTTTGAAAACAATACTTGCATATTCTTTGTTCTCGATCAATAGTATTGTGGCGACCAGTCTCGATGCCAAATTTGCGGCTCAAGCAACGACATTAAGCAAGTGTGATTCTATATTTAAATGGAATGTCAATAAACAGATCTCTTCCAGTATTAAGAATATTTCATATTTGAAATGTTTATAATGGTGGAAACGGTCTATTAAGCGCTGTTTGAAATATTTAACAAAATGGTTGGTGTTTCCAACTTTCTATGTAAGCCGCGCATATCAAAAACCGTTAAGAAAAAGGAAGTTTTTAACGTAAGTAGTTCAGGTTCGGCGTCCAGCATCATCCAAAGATGTATGCCTTATATAACAATTGCGAGGATATCTGTTATTTGACATTACTAATAAACGACAACAATATTTTATACAGTAAGAATAGTAATCAATATAAAGTGTATATCTACCATAGTCTTCCAATGTTATGTAGAGTTGAAAATAGTGTGTGGAAAGGGAAAACCGCTCTCCGTTTCACAGAATAACTTCAAAACTTCATTGTAGCATAGACGTCAAAACGCATCGCAGCTTCTTTAGATTCAATTATTAACCCGATACATGTTTAAAAGATTTTTGAAATAGTCGCCTGCATTAAAGAAATTAGGAATATATTGGCCGTGCATCGGGAAAAAACAACATTGCATGCGTGTAATTTATTTCAAAAGACTACATTTGTAAAAGGTTTATAGAAATCTTCTGTGATTATTTGGCGAACAATAAAGAGAAAATTAAACTGCATCTACATACAGGTTAATCTCGATCAACACTGTTGATTTTGCTGGAGCACGGCTCATATCAGCATGTTGCTTTAGCAGAGTTGAATGGAAAGGAGAAGATTAAACGTGAGCAATTCACTTTTCATTGTGATTCAGCAAATGTGTCAAACATCATCTTTGATTCAGGAAATGTGTCAAACATCATCTTTGATTCAGCAAATGTGTCAAACATCATCTTTGATTAAGCAAATGTGTCAAGCATCATCTTTGATTAAGCAAATGTGTCAAACATCATCTTTAATTCAGCAAATGTGTCAAACATCATTTTTGATTCAGCAAATGTGTCAAGCATCATCTTTGATTCAGCAAATGTGTCAAGCATCATCTTTCATTCAGCAAATGTGTCAAACATCATCTTTGATTCAAAAAATGTGTCAAACATCATCTTTGATTCAGCAAATGTGTCAAGCATCATCTTTGATTCAGCAAATGTGTCAAGCATCATCTTTCATTCAGCAAATGTGTCAATCATCATCTTTGATTCAGTAAATGTGTCAAACATCATTTTTATCAAGAAATAGTTCATATAAAGACTATTTATAAACATCAAGTTATCTATGTAAAATGTAATGTTGTTGTTGTTTGATTAAGATTATTTTACGATGTTACAATTGAATTAAGCTACTTTTAAATATCAATGTATATATCTAAAATACAAATCCTATAATATTGATAAAGGTACAATTTGTCGTTTTACTCCAAGAATCTCACTGGATAAAAACACAGTCCGTAGCACAGTTACTGAGGGCATCCAACTATGACCCTAGTTAGCTTGGGTGATTAAGCATGCATAACCCATGGTGCTACAGACACAGTATGCGATGTTATGGTACAAGTAAACTGGTATTAACCTTTCCAACACACAGCCGCATTCTGACGCCTCTGCAGCAGACGACTATTGAAAACATTGTGACAACCGGAGAAAAATAAAGAGCAAGTGCCCCTTTTGCCACAATGTTGCCTACTCTATCAAAAATTATCCTTTCACTAAAAAAGGTTAAGATCGGACCAAAAGTTAAAGAAATTATCATCCTCGGTGATATGTGGAGGACTGAAATGTAGTATTCACACATTCGTGGTTGATGTTTTAGCTTGTGTGCGCCCAAACGTTATTTTTATCGAAAAGAGGGTTGCGATGAGCTTCCGGATTTTATAAACTGACATTTGTAGCTCTAAAAAGTGAAGACATTTCAAGTAAACGCTTAAAGTTTATCTAAACAAATTCAGCATGTAATGTATTTGCAACGTTGTGTTTCATATTGATAGAAATAATCTGAAATATTTTCTCTTGATTTGATAAAGCAGTTTTAAAAAAACCAACTCTGCAACATTCACATAAAATGCTTCACTAGTTGTTTCATGGGTGTTCCTTGGTTTGAAATCAACTTTGCCAACATACAGACACTTTCTGACGCCTCTGCAGCTGACGACATTTAAACATATTATGACGAATGGATTGTGGGCCGGGTGAACTTTACGACTTTTTCGCTGATATCAGGATAAATGGACCAGTAGTACTGGTAACTTACGAAAGAAACACCGTGATATGTGTTATGCCGTATAATTTGTACTTGCAATCCACTATGACTTTAGCTATTAATAATGTATAATTTAAATGTTTATGATGAATTGTAATAAGTTACAAGTTAACATCATGCCTTCAAAACGGCGTGTCAAAAAACATCAAAAGAATATATAATGTTGTAAAGTGTTTATATGTAGTTGTTATCCAATCAACCTTACTTAATTATATTCACTTTCTCAGACATTTCGACTGGAAAGTTAACACTAGATGTGCCATTTGTCGCCTTGAGCTGTTTTAGCAGTGATTGGCATGGCTTATCTTATTTGTTAAATGTATATCCAATGGCTAATATTGAGTTAATTGATCATGTTATTTGATTGGTCAGTTAATAAATCCGAAGTCGGTGATCTGATGTAAATTTGCCCTAAATTGACATTTTAGTTGTTGAAAAGAACAAGTAGAACAAGGAGTACCTTGACTTTGACTTATACTTTGGGAGTTCCAGAGACATAGTTATTAACAACTTAAGTTCAAGTGACTTAGATATTTTGTGTTACATTTATCTTACATTATTGGAGTGCCAATATCTATATCTGTTTTAAGTGATAATTAAACTTTGTTGAATTTTTTCGACTAGTGACAGAACATTTTTAAACACAGAAACCGCAGCACAACATATTACTGAAAAAATGTTGAAAGCAGCGTACAAACTACTGCAGATTTGTTGTAGCTGGGAAAGGGAGTTTTAAAACAGCTATAACGGGTGCGTTCGATATGGTCATTTATTATTGCTTAACCCTTTCCCACATACAACTAATCTGCAACAGACGACTTTGAATACAGCTTGGCAAAAGCCTGAAAAATCTCCATAAATGAGAGGTTTATTATTAAATAGAGTTGAAAACATTGTTGCAAAATGAGAAATTGCTCATTATAAGCAAATTCTCCTTTTGACAAAATGAGTTCATAAATCGCAAACTTTGCTGCAGATGCGTCAAAACGCGTGCGCAAGATGCGGAAAGAGCTTACTCCGTCTTCTGAACATAAGAGTCATACTTTTGAGTGACTGTTGCGCCCGAAATCCGCCGTTGGTCCCGGCCTCTCGTCCCTAGGTTCCCGGCGTCAGATACACTCCACTAGGATTGATATGGTTATATGGCAATTTATGCCAATACCCTCCATGGCCCATTTTCAAACAGACATTTTCGGAACTGTTGTCCTGATCAAAATCCCATGTCGAGAAACTATGTCCGTCTGCTGCATTAAGACTTTCGCCGAGTCCTGAAGAGAAAACCCCCACATACAAACCCACATACAAACCCACATACAAACCCACATACAAACCCACATACAAACCCACATACAAACCCCACATACAAACCCCACATACAAACCCACATACAAACCTCTATTATTAAGTGTGACGCTGTATTGACCGTGGTGTATTTACGTCATCATTCGAACCACTGCACTAGAAAATAAATGGTAACATCGTGAATGTTCGAACAGATCATCGGAAACAATCGGTATTTAGAAATATGATGCCACAACGTAGAATGAATTTGTATATATCACACCGTCTTCTGAAGATGATGAACAATTGTGCAAGGTTATTTCAAAACCTAATAACGCATGTAATTAAACCGCTGAAGGCAAAACATTTGTTTGGGTAAGAACAAAAGTGTACAAACGTTTGCCTTTGCATAGATATGTTACATGGAATGCACTATGAGGGTATACACATTACAGATTCAGTTAAAAGGACAAATGACATTAGGGTAAAAGATTCAATGCCAACTTCAGTTGTGTATACAAATAAAACATGAGACATACATGTGCAAATTATATTAAATTACTAAGTATCAAAAGATAATGATGTATACGCCTGTTGGCCACTAGGCAATCTACTCATTAAATCATAATGATGTATACGCCTGTTGGCCACTAGCCAATCATAATGATGTATACGCCTGTTGACCCCTATGCAACCTACGTGTTCAAACATATTGACGTAAACGCGTGTTGGCCCCGAGGCAATCTATTCAAACATGTAGATGTAAACGCCTGTGACCCCCAGGCAATCCACTCGTTCATACATGTTGATGTAAACGCCGGTCCCTAGGCAGTGTAATCATTTAAACAAATAGATGTTAACATCTGTTGTACCCTAGGCAACCTACTCGTTCATACATAATGATGTAAACGCCTGTTGGCCCCTAGGCAATCGACTCATTCAAACATGTAGATGTACACGCCGGTCCCTAGGCAATCTACTCATTCAAACATGTAGATGTACACGCCGGTCCCTAGGCAATCGACTCATTCAAACATGTAGCTGTACACGCCGGTCCCTATGCAATCGACTCATTCAAACATGTAGATGTACACGCCGGTCCCTAGGCAATCGACTCATTCAAACATGTAGATGTACACGCCGGTCCCTAGGCAATCTACTCATTCAAATATGTAGATGTACACGCCGGTCCCTAGGCAATCGATTCATTCAAACATGTAGATGTACACGCCGGTCCCTAGGCAACCGACTCATTCAAACATGTAGATGTACACGCCGGTCTCTAGGCAATCTACTCATTCAAATATGTAGATGTACACGCCGGTCCCTATGCAACTTTTTCATTTACACATAAAGATGTTAACGCCTGTTGGCCCCTAGTCAATCTATTCCTTCATATAATTTACTCGTTCAAACATATAGATGTAAACACCTGTTGTCCCCTAGGCAAGCAACTTGTTCAAACATATTGATGTAAACACCTGTTGTCCCCCTAGACAATCTACTCGTTCAAACATATTGATGTAAACACCTGTTGTCCCCTAGGCAAGCTACTCGTTCAAAAATATTGATGTAAACACCTGTTGACCATAGGCAAGCTACTCGTTCAAACATATAGATGTAAACACATGTTGTCCCCTAGGCAAGCTACTTGTTCAAACATATAGATGTAAACACCTGTTGTCCCCTAGGCAATCTATTTGTTCAAACATATTAATGTAAACACCTGTTGTCCCCTAGACAAGCTACTCGTTCAAACATATTGATGTAAACACCTGTTGTCCCCTAGGCAAGCTACTTGTTCAAACATATTGATGTAAACACCTGTTGTCCCCTGGACAATCTACTCGTTTAAACATATTGATGTAAACACCTGTTGTCCCCTAGACAATCTACTCGTTCAAACATATAGATGTAAACAGCTGTTGTCCCCTAGGCAAGCTACTCGTTCAAACATATTGATGTAAACACCTGTTGTCCCCTAGGCAGTCTACTCGTTCAAACATATATATGTAAACACCTGTTGTCCCCTAGACAATCTACTCGTTCAAACATATTGATGTAAACACCTGTTGTCCCCTAGACAATCTACTCGTTGAAACATATTGATGTAAACACCTGTTGTCCCCTAGGCAAGCTACTTGTACAAACATATAGATGTAAACACCTGATGTCCCCTAGGCAAGCTACTCATTCAAACATATTGATGTAAACACCTGTTGTCCCCTAGGCAAGCTACTTGTTCAAACATATTGATGTAAACAACTATTGTCCCCTAGGCAAGCTACTCGTTCAAACATATTGATGTAAACACCTGTTGTCCCCTAGGCAGTCTACTCGTTCAAACATATAGATGTAAACACCTGTTGTCCCCTAGACAATCTACTCGTTCAAACATATTGATATAAACACCTGTTGTCCCCTAGACAATCTACTCGTTCAAACATATAGATGTAAACACATGTTGTCCCCTAGGCAAGCTACTCGTTCAAACATATTGATATAAACACCTGTTGTCCCCTAGGCAAGCTACTCGTTTAAACATATTGATGTAAACACCTGTTGTCCCCTAGGAAAGCTACTCGTTCAAACATATATATATAAACACCTGTTGTCCCCTAGGCAACCTACTCGTTCAAACATATAAATGTAAAAACCTGTTGTCCCCTAGGCAAGCTACTCGTTCAAACATATTGATGTAAACACCTGTTGTCCCATAGGCAAGCTACTCGTTCAAACATATAGATATAAACACCTGTTGTCCCCTAGGCAACCTACTCGTTCAAACATATAAATGTAAACACCTGTTGTCCTCTAGGCGAGCTACTTGTTCAAACATATAGATGTAAACACCTGTTGTCCCCTAGGCAAGCTACTCGTTCAAACATATTGATGTAAATACCTGTTGTCCCCTAGGCAATCTACTCGTTCAAACATGTTGATGTAAACACCTGTTGTCCCCTAGACAATCTACTCATTCAAACATATTGATGTAAACACCTGTTGTCGCCTAGGCAAGCTACTTGTTCAAACATATAGATGTAAACACCTGTTGTCCCCTAGGCAAGCTACTTGTTCAAACATATTGATACACCTGTTGTCCCCTAGACAATCTACTCGTTCAAACATATTGATATAAACACCTGTTGTCCCCTAGGCAAGCTACTCGTTCAAACACATTGATGTAAACACCTGTTGTCCCCTAGGCAAGCTACTCGTTCAAACATATTGATGTAAACACCTGTTGTCCCCTAGACAAGCTAGGTGTTCAAACCTATAGATGTAAACACCTGTTGTCCCCTATGCAGTCTACTCGTTCAAACATATAGATGTAAACACCTATTGTCCCCTAGACAATCTACTCGTTCAAACATATTGATGTAAACACCTATTGTCCCCTAGGCAAGCTACTCGTTCAAACATATTAATGTAAACACCTGTTGTCCCCTAGACAATCTACTCGTTCAAACATATTGATGTAAACACCTGTTGTCCCCTAGGCAAGCTACTTGTTCAAACATATTAATGTAAACACCTGTTGTCCCCTAGACAATCTACTCGTTCAAACATATTGATGTAAACACCTGTTGTCCCCTAGGCAAGCTACTTGTTCAAACATATTAATGTAAACACCTGTTGTCCCCTAGACAATCTACTCGTTCAAACATATTGATGTAAACACCTGTTGTCCCCTAGGCAAGCTACTTGTTCAAACATATTAATGTAAACACCTGTTGTCCCCTAGACAATCTACTCGTTCAAACATATTGATGTAAACACCTGTTGTCCCCTAGGCAAGCTACTCGTTCAAACATATTGATGTAAACACCTGTTGTCCCCCTAGGCAAGCTACGTGTTCAAACATATAGATGTAAACACCTGTTGTCCCCCTAGGCAAGCTACTCGTACAAACATATTGATGTAAACACCTGTTGTCCCCTATGCAAGCTAGTTGTTCAAACATATAGATGTAAACACCTGTTGTCCCCTAGGCAAGCTACTTGTTCAAACATATTGATGTAAACACCTGTTGTCCCCTAGGCAAGGTACTCGTTCAAACATATTGATGTAAACACCTGTTGTCCCCTAGGCAAACATATTGATGTAAACACCTGTTGTCCCCTAGGCAAGCTAATCGTTCAAACATATAGATGTAAACACCTGTTGTCCCCTAGGCAAGCTACTTGTTCAAACATATTAATCTTAACACCTGTTGTCCCCTAGGCAAGCTACTCGTTCAATCATATTGATGTAAACACCTGTTGTCCCCTAGGCAAGCTACTTGTTCAAACATATTGATGTAAATACCTGTTGTCCCCTAGGCAAGCTACTTGTTCAAACATATTGATGTAAACACCTGTTGTCCCCTAGGAAAGCTACTCGTTCAAACATATTGATGTAAACACCTGTTGTCCCCTAGGCAAGCTACTTGTTCAAACATATAGATGTAAACACCTGTTGTCCCCTAGGCAAGCTACTCGTTCAAACATATAGATGTAAACGCATGCGGGTCCCTGGGCAGTCTACTCATTTAAACATATTGATGTAAAGGACTGTTGGCCCCTATGCAATCAACTCGTTCAAACATATTAATGCAAATGTCTCTTTGCCCATAGGAAATCTACTCGATCATACATTCTGATGTAAGCGCCGATCCCTTGGCAATCTACTAGTTTAAACATATAAATGTAAACACATGTTGGCCCCTAGGCAAGCTACTCATTCAAACATATTGATGTAAACGCCTGTTAGCCCATAGGCAACCTACTCGTTCAAGCATATTAATGTAAAAATGCGACAATGTAACTTCAAATATGATCAGTGTTTGGTCGCCAAGCTTCAATACAACCAATATGAACATACCGTCCGTTTTCTGTACTATCTCCCCAACGTGTAATGTGTAGCCCGGCCCAGATCCGATCTTGAAGTCGGACAGTAGTTCTACGCCTTCTGTGTCGCGAATCGGAACCCCAAGGTGCGGCCTCTGAAGCTGCATAGAGATCGGTATCCGCATTGGCTGTCATTTCGTGCAACGTCTGTAATCCTGAATTTAAGCAGTCCTTCATTACGTACTGTTTATTAATTGACACGCACATCGTTCAAACTAGCTCAGACATTTTAACATAAACTGTATTATATGTGCTGCGTTTATCGAGTTATGGTCTTAATGTATAACCATAATTCTTCAGAGCATTCACTTTAAGCTCTAGATGCATTTTTTTGTACAAGAAACCAGTCGCCCCAAATACCAATACACTAATGTGTCTACGAATGATCCCAATACGGGGAGATTCAATAAGACCCCTCATCTCTAGACGCGACTCATATGGACACGCGATCAATCGAACAGGAGAAATGTCGATTATATCGTTTATCTCGAACTTTCTCCTGCAACGGATCTGTCGTTTGAATACAGCGTGGCAGCAATTGTGAATTGCTCATATGATTGCCGCCGCGTGGAAGCGCGGTGTCAGTATGGGATAGGTTTTAATGTTGTACCATGGGGTGACGTAATCGAAAAGGGAGCAACCAACATTATTATTGTTAGAAATACTCTGTTACATGTTTGAAAAAACCCCAACCATTATGAATAAATAAAGTGTATAAAATGATTTAAGAAACAGCAAGATACAAAATACGTATGTCTTCTACCGTTATTACAAAACTGTAGACACATGTAATGGGTATTTAATAACTTTCCCCTAACTTCCTAGGCTACGCTTGTTTAGCTCACCTATGCACAAAGTGCAAGGTGAGCTTTTGTGATCGCTCACCGTCCGTCGTACGTCGTCGTCGTCGTCGTCGTCGTCGTCGTCCGTCCGTTCACATTTTCCTACAAACGACTTCTCCTTCTAAACCAATTAACCAAATTCAAAATAATTTTACAGAAATGTTCCTTGGGTGGATCTCTTTCAAACTTGTTCAAAGAATTCTATTCCATGCAGAACTTTGGCTGCCACGGCAACAAAAAAGGGGAAATTAACCAAAATCTTCTTGTCCAAAAGTACTGGCCCGATTTGAAAATTATTTTGCACACATGTTCCTTGGGTTACCCTCTACCAAGATTGTTAAAATATTTCCGATCCGTTGAAAAACATGGCCGCCAGGGGGCGGAGCTTATTTTCCTTATATGTGCATTGTTAAAACTTTAAAAATCTTCTTGTCCAAAAGTACTGGCCCGATTTGAAAATTATTTTGCACAAATGTTCCTTGGGGCACCCTTTACCAAGATTGTTTAAATATTTCCGATCCGTTGAAAAACATGGCCACCAGGGGGCTGAGCTTGTTTTCCTTATACGTGCATTGTTAAAACTTTAAAAATCTTCTTGTCCAAAAGTACTGGACTGATTTGAAAATTATTTTGCACAAATGTTCCTTGGGGCACCCTTTACCAAGATTGTTCAAATATTTCCGATCCGTTGAAAAACATGGCCGCCAGGTGGGCGGAGCTTGTTCATAGACTCATATAGGGAAACTTTAAAAAATCTTCTTGTCTAAGAGTAGAGGACCCAGGCCTTTAATATTTTGTATGTAGCATCATCCAGTGGACCTCTACAAAGATTGTTCAAATTATAGCCCTGGGGTTAAAAATTACCCCTCCCCTCGGGTCTATTGTTTTACATAGACTCATATAGAGAACAATTTAAACAAAAATCTTTTCTGAAAGTAGAGGGCCCCGGCCTTTGATATTTGGTATGTAGTATCATCTAGTGGACCTCTAGCATGATTGTTCAAATTATAGCCCTGGGGTCACTTGTTTTACATAGACTCATATAAGGGAAAAACTTAAAAAATCTTCTTGTCCAAAAGTAAAGGGCCCAGGCCTTTGATATTTGGTATGTAGTATCATCTAGTGGACCTCTACCAAGATTGTTCAAATAATAGCCCTTGGGTAAAAAATTATCCGTCCCCGGGGGTCACTTGTTTTACATAGACTCATAAAGGGAAACAAATTAAAAAATCATCTTGTCTAAAAGTAGAAGGCCCAGGCCTTTGATATTTGGTATGTAGCATCATCTAGCGGACCCCTCAAAGATTGTTCAAATTATAGCCCTGGGGTCAAAAATGGCCCTAACCGGGTCACTTGTTTTACATATACTCGTATAGGGAAAACTTTAAAAATCTTGTCTAAAAGTTTAATATTTGAAATCTAACTTCATCTAGTGGACTTCCACAAAGATTGGTCAAATTGTTATAGCCCTGGTGTCAAACATGGCTCCACCCTGGGGATCACTTGATTTACATAGACTTGTTAAGGTAAACACTTTAAAAATATTCTTGTCCATTTGCCATGAATGTTCTTTGGGTACCCCTCTACTAAGACTTCAAATTATTTTGATAGGATGATAAACATGGCCACCAGGGGGTGTTGCTTGTTTTCCGTATATATGTATAGACAAAGAACAATGAAAACTTTTTAAGTTTGATTAAATCAGGTGAGCGATATAGGACCATCATGGTCCTCTTGTTTATAGTTTGGTTTACGACCCGATTCATCAAAGCATTTTTGCCTATTTACAATATTGGGATTTTTAAATGAATGAGTAATCTTTATTAAATCACTGGTGTGCTTTTCATCAGATACACGCATGAATAAATGAATTATAGAGCTGACAATACACGGAGGAAGCATAGATACAGCGGTCAATCGAAAATGTCTGTTAGACCAGGGACACTATAATTACAGGGATATGAAACGCGTGCGGTTACATCAGCCTTATCAGTAATATGTTCGCCTCGCTTCGTACAGGTGTCGGCCATTTTGTTTTACCCATTCTGGTAGATAACGGCCTTAACTTGCGTAAGATAACGGTTACTTGCGCGTAAATACGACTGTTTTCGTTTATTCTCTCTCGCTTTCAGGTATATAGCCTGTATTCTTCGTTTTGACTTTTTTGACTACAATTTTGTGGAAAAAAATCGACTTCAGAAACTCATTGCAATAACTATCATTTTTTGTTTAAATACAAGCTCAACATTAACGTAAATGTAAGAAATAAAGATAGAAACTATGTTATGTATGTACTTACATTCTCGGTTATTCCTTTTTAAACTTATTAATTTTAATAAAACATCTGTCTATCTACATCGATTGCCATTGCGGAAATGAATTTACGAAGTGGATAATGACCAGAGGGGCTAATGTCCGCTTTTCTTACAGCGAGGCGAAGATAACGGAGCTTATCGATTCGTTCATATCACTGTAATATAGTGTCCTTTAGACGAAGTAATTTATGGGTCCCTTTTGATTTCGAGATATATGGATTAAAAAAACCTTAAATAATCTTAAAGTTGAAAGCATGAAGTGAGTACTAAGATATGCTTTAGTTTAAACTATTTCTCGAATATAAACTAGTCTTGAGTTACCCGCGCCTCTACCATTTCATTACCGGTTGTGGCTCGAATATAAACTAGTCTTGAGTTACCCGCGCCCCTACCATTTTATTACCGGTTGTGGCTCGAATATAAACTAGTCTTGAGTTACCCGAGCCCCTACCATTTCATTACCGGTTGTGGCTCGAATATAAACTAGCCTCGAGTTACCCGCGCCTGTACCATTTCATTACCGGTTGTGGCTCGAATATAAACTAGCCTCGAGTTACCCGCGCCTCTACCATTTCATTACCGGTTGTGGCTCGAATATAAACTAGCCTTGAGTTACCCGCGCCTCTACCATTTTATTACCGGTTGCGGCTCGAATATAAACTAGCCTTGAGTTACCCGCGCCTCTACCATTTCATTACCGGTTGTGGCTCGAATATAAACTAGCCTTGAGTTACCCGCGCCTCTACCATTTCATTACCGGTTGTGGCTCAAATATAAACTAGCCTTGAGTTACCCGCGCCTCTACCATTTCATTACCGGTTGTGGCTCAAATATAAACTAGTCTTGAGTTACCCGCGCCCCTACCATTTCATTACCGGTTGTGGCTCGAATATAAACTAGCCTCGAGTTACCCGCGCCCCTACCATTTCATTACCGGTTGTGGCATTCACATGGTGGAGCAAGCAATACGCTTCAGTTTGTTTGTTTGGAGTTTAACGCCGCTTTCAACAGTGTTGGTCATATCACGGCGGTCAGTGCACCTACCCATGTTTTCCTGGCTTTCCCACACCAGTACTTACACAACATTCTTTCGAAGCCACTGACAACTTTCTCACATAGATCAGAGGTGAGAGGCAATGGAAAAAATCGCCCGAAAGAATGTCGCCGCAACCGGGTATCGAACCCGTGACCGTCAGATCACGAGTCGGATACGCTACCAATTGAGCTACCCGGCCGGGTCTCAATCAATACGCTTCAGAGGCAACCTTTCCATAGTTTGTTGTATTATGTTGATTCCAAATACCAAGTTATATTGGTCCGTTCTAGAGTTTACGAAAATAAATTATACGAGGGGTGATTCATTTTACAAGAAAGTACCAGTTTAAACTGTGTATATATCAAATATAGACCGACAGAAGATTACGAAAATGTGCATGACATTAATTTGTTTTTATGTTGTTCTAATTACAAAAGTGTAATGTTGTTGTTCCATAACATGTTGCGCAAGAAAATCTAGGACTAAATGTCGTCAAACGAGAAAAAGAAATATTGCTATATAGTAAAATAATATCAGAACGTAGACAAAAAACAAAATGATTTTTGGAAATGATAATTCAGTGATAATTCAGTGGAATTCACCAGCAGTCAAGCCGCCTCTATCGATGTATATGTACATTTATTTTCATCGTTGGAGGAGAGAAATCCTTCGGAAACTAATGTCAATTACAAGAGAGTCAGTTCTGACCTGGATAGTTACAGAGCCAGTGTAGTTTTATTGATAATAAGAATTGTTTCGCAATGGCTACTTGGGAAGATGATGCAAACAAGTGTGTTGATATAACTTATATTAAAAAATTTATTCACGTTTTTATACCAACTTGTTTCGCTTCAAACGGTGACGTCAGAATGACGTTTCTACCGTGGCACAATTCAATCGTACATGTTTGTAAGAGAAATGAAAACTTTTGATGAAGTTTATTTTCTACAAGTTTGATTTGGGTCGAAATTATAACACACAAGTCCTATGACTTCCGGGATCAACCCTCGTATAATATAAATATTATTTATTAGCGTAGGTCGGGTACACGACTAATGCAATACGTATTAATTTACTATAGTACATCGGGTACCAGACTAAACCGCAAGTCGCAGTTCGTTCATGCCAGACGTACTATGATACTATAGTACGCCGGGATCCATCTTCAGATAATCTTTACCCCGTGTATAAACTGTTAGTCAGTTATATCAATGCAGCTAGTTACCATTTGATATTTGTTTCCTGTCCAGTGCTCGACAATATTCTCCCAACTGTCAATCTACCCACACAGACTTATGTTGGTGGAAGACGAATGACGCTAGCCACAATGTCTTTTGTCAATCATCGGAAAGAAACGATGACCGAGCTGGGTTTCAGAGTTTTTAAAACCCTCTCAATGCGAATTTAAAAATCAAAGTACAAAGTACTGAAGGTAGATATGCGATCGTTTAAGAAGAGATACAGAAGTGCATATATGTATATTTATTTTACCGGTTACCTTCAGGCAAAGTTTCAAGTGTGTAACCCTTTCCAGTGCTGAGATTTTGCCTCAACCTGAAACTTTAACCAAAATGTTGACGAACAGACAGACGGAGAGACAGACATCGCCAATCTATAGACCGGAATTGCTAAAGCAATCCGGTCAAAAATAAAAAAAAATCATCAATTTTAGCAGTAAAATCCTGCCAAGAAGTAATGAATTGAGAAAAAAATGTGCTGAGAGGTCCATAATTTCAAACTTGCTAAGATTTGGTCTGTGCAATGAATGTACAAATTGAAAAATGTAGTTGACATGTATTTTCTACACCATCATTGTAATGTTGTTTATCATAAATAAAATTATTCCTTTTTTTAAATAAACTTTTAATCAAAATGTGTGTCTCAGTGTTGTCTTCTTCAGCAGTTTGACAGAAACAAAGCCAAAATCTGAAATTGTGTCAATGTGTTATTTGTCAACTCTGTCCCATAAGTTTTGCTTGTGATTTGAACTCTCATAAAAAAAGCACGGAAAGGGACAACTTTCCCAACTTTGATTAAATATGTTTTTAATTAAATTGTAAAAAATCTTTTTCTTGTTTTTTGAAAGTTTTGTCATTATTATTTAAGACGGACATTATATACTAGAATAGCCAACTGACTATCATTTGAAAAAGTGTTTCTTATTTAAATCTTTCCCACTTGCATACGTAATTGCAGCCGACGACTTTTGAAAACATTGATGCAGAAGAAGAAATTGCTCATAACAAGCTTTCTCCTTTTGCAACAATGTTTTCAACTATATTCAATGATTACACTTCCAATAAATGTGATTTTCTGTATCTTTGCTCAGATTTTTTTAATTCGTCTGCTGCAGAGTTTTTATATTGTGGGGTGGGTTGTGATTTGTTAAAGGGCAAGCAGGATTGGGAATTGAGTGTTGCACTTATCCTAATGAAACACTCGCCTGCCTGTGCATGCTTTAGCTTAACTTAACTTGTTAATGTTCTTTCCATCATCAACTTAGTCATCTGTTAGTAATCAACTCTATGAACGAAATAATCGCGTCAAAAGCAATACGAACAAACTGTCAAAATCTAATTTTGAACTGTGTAATACAAATTTAGAATAAAAGGATGAATCAGTTATGTTGTAACAACCAATATCCGCGGGTCATTTACCTGATTTTGGCCGAAAGAAATGATCGATTTCTTGCAAGATTTATTCGTTATTCGTTCTGCCTATTATAATCAAAGTATTCTAAACGCTTTATAAACAAGTGATTTAAAGCGCTCAAATCATTTGATGAAATTTGTTTCTTTAGGCGCGGACCTTGTCGAAAGCACCTATCCAAAATGCAAAAGTCATCGTTAATCATTGTCGAAGGAATAGATGGACTGAGAGAAAGAGAAAGAAAATGCTTAGCAATGCATACTATCTTTATGAATAAGGACATGAACGAATATGTATGGACTAGCGCCTAGAATTTCGTACTAGCCGATCCGTCATTCCACTCGCTTATGCTAGCGGGCGAGTGGATGTTTACATCTCTGCCGAGAGGGAAAAAAGGGTTACAATTTACAAAGGGTAATTGCGCGGTGCAGTGCTATATTGGCGTAGTGATATCTAAATAATTGTGTACACTTTAAATATGATATTTACACTTACAAGAGTTGTTATTTTCTATTATAAGCTTGAATAATCGGATTTTTTTTCGTTACTCTATGTTTGCTTTTGTGAGCATTCGTAAATTAGTCAAACCAAAAATTGCACTTAATTGTTGGTGGTCAAGGGCATATACATCACGTGACTTCAAACTCACTATGACTATGGCAGCCTCTGCGCATGCGCAAGTCTACCAACAAGAGAGCCATGAGGGCCCTGGATCGCAATGTATGCGCTGAGATGTGACATGCAAATCACAACAATTCATTTTGTTTTTCGACCAATCAACATGACTTGATGTTAATTCGTACAAGATCACCCAAGGAACATTTTTACAAAATTATTTGCATATCGACCAGATACTTTCGGACGAGAGGAGTTTAAAGTTTTCACTATAGTCATTTAAGGAAAAACAGCCCGCCTCCTGATGACAATATGTTTCGACCAATCTACATGTGGAAGTTTTTTAAACATTCACCATGTCTTGAAAGAATCTAATAGAGGATCACACAAGGAACATTTCTATAAAATCATTTGCAAATCGGCCCCATACTTTCGAAGGAGAAGATTTTTGAAGTTTCCATTTTAGCTATATAGGTCTTAATACACCTAATAAAGTCTTTCGATGTTTCCATGTAAATTAACCAGTTTCAACCCTCAAAGTTTCCACTTTCTAAGCGATGTATTTCTTCAAGTAAAACACACTATATCATTGAAAAGCTTTAACATGAATAATAAAAAAAAAACTGTTTTTTTCACAAACAATGTCAAACAAGGTCAACATACTTAAAATGATCAAGCATTTCCACTGCACCTTATACAGCATGACCACGGATGTATTTGGCGTAATCGCACTTATAGGGCAAAATAGACCCCTCCCCTAGCGGCCATGTTTTTCGATCAATCAACCTGGCTTGGTGGAATCTGATAGACATTTCTACAAATTATTTTTTTAATCGGCCAGATACTTTTAGAGAAGAAGATTTTAAAAGTTTTATCTTTAGCCATATACGGCAAAACAGCTATCCAGAGGGCCATGTTTGTTTACCAATCAATATGGCTTTTGAGAATCTGATAGAGGGTCACCCAACGGTAATTTTTACAAAGTTATTTGAAAATCGGCAAACCCATTTGGATGAAGAATGATTTTAAGTTTGTTTTTTTCCCGTTTGCATGGATACCAGAAAAATGCATGGATCCAAAGAAATTGAAATCATTTCGGTAAGGACATTGAGAGGATGCTTGCTGTAAAGTTAAATCCAAATTAACCCACTGGTTACTGAGAAGAAAATTTTGACGCACGGACGACGGACATAGGTCGATTGAAATATAACACCTTGAGCACTTCGTATTCAGGTGAGCTAAAATGGCCAGGCCCAGCTTTGCATTTGAAGAATACATGTTCAATTTTAGGAATATCAAGATAATACGTTGAGTTAAGAAGTCAACAGTTTAGAGCCTGACCAAACTGCGATGTTGAGCCGACTGGACTGGCTCTATACTGGTAACACAGGCTTCATACAACCGGTTCCAACAGACTGTGAGGAGACTCAAGAGGCTAATCTAGATTTCACAGGT
The DNA here is from genome assembly GCA_031761405.1 of Serripes groenlandicus. NCBI lineage: Eukaryota > Metazoa > Mollusca > Bivalvia > Cardiida > Cardiidae > Serripes > Serripes groenlandicus. The sequence goes on along the minus strand of JASEVX010000005.1, from coordinate 67,046,997 downwards.
CTTAAAGTTCCGAAGGTCGGATTTTGTGTTGTCTGACACTAATGAATACCTTACCAAGCCAATGTTCACCACCAATATCACCAAAGCCAGTCTCATACTCGTTGAAAGTTTTGTTGAACAATAACTCGCCGTTGAATCTTCTCATGAATACCTTTGAATGAAATTAAAAGAGATTGATTGATCTATTAAAAAGTGGGGGTTAACGCCGTTTTCAACAATATTTCAGTCAGATCATTGCGGGCTGTTCACATTACCATGTGTTTCTGGCATTCTCTCATTAGTTTATCCACAGTATTTCCAAGCAACTGGTTGCTTTCCCACATAGAATGTTAGTCCACTGTTGAAAGACGAATGACGCTTGGGATTTTAAAGAGACAGAAGTAACCGTTATTCGACAATTTAACGGATACCGACATTTGTAAAAATATGCTAATTATTATAAAATACTTGCATATAATCGGTTAAATCTCTTCGCAAAAGCAGACGCAGCGTACAGCAGTCGACGTCTGAAAACAACGTATAAACTCTTTCCAGTAACTATGCTTACATATTTATAGATTGCACATTATGCTTACATATTTATAGATTGTCCATGTTTTACCTGAATGACTTCAGAGTCGTCTGCTGCAGATTTGTTGTAAGTGAGAAATAGTTTGGAGAATATGGAATTTGGCAATCTTCTCACTTGGAATCAAATTAAGAATATTCGGCTCTTTATTTGTTCGGTTTAAACACCTGGCTTCGAACAATGACATTGTGTAACCTAATGTCAGCTACGTACATGCCACGGACGACTTAGCATTTAAACCGAGTAATAAAATATTTTGACAAAGGTGGAAACTGCTCATAATAAGCAATTTCTCTTTTTGTCAAAATGTTTTCAGCTTCAGTCATTACTATGTTTTCACTTGCAGAGATTTTTCACATTTGTAATATATCTTTAGGTGCTACCTTTTTACGAAAAAATGCAAGAAATTTATAAACAAAAATTAAAGAGCATACTCTGGCCATAAAAATAGATTTATAAGTAATTGACTAGACAATAATAATGTTAATGTCATGTTTCTTGCATTATCAAAACATATTTGGAATTCGTATTGCTGTCGTCTATTATAACGAACAGAAAATAATAAAGTAAAGACTTTCAGAAAATCAAGGAAGCAAAAGGATCAGCCCTTTGCTGATGCCACCTCGCGACTACCTTTTTCAACCAATCAATATGACTGGAACAAATTATGTAAGGGGTCACATTTCTGCTAAACCCTTTCCCTATTAGAGACGGTTTCTGAGGCCTTTGCAACAGACGATTTAGGAAAAGATTGACGCCAAAAGAACAATTGCACCTTATGAGAAAGTTATCCTTTTGCCATATTATTTGATAAATAGCTCATGTATAGGAATTTGGGGTATTTCATGTTGATAACACTTTTTTGCGGGAAAAGACGTCGCTCCATTGACGTTACGCCAAGATGAAGCGTTACGGAAATGACGTCACGTCCTTCTTTGGTTACGATACAGGCACAATTTAGGTTCGGGCGTAGAAGGCTAATGCTGTCGTTTTTTTGACGAACGGGAAAACATATTGCTTACAGAGTTCCATTTATTTTTAACTTTTCGTACAAAGGTTAAAGGTCAAATGAAATGCTGAAAATTTTATATTAGTTTTAACCCTACGCTTATTCATTAATTTTATACAAATACATCGGAAAAATCCATTCCCCGGTATCTTGACTCAAATAGGCGCTATCAATGAAATACGTGACTTTTCCACCTGTCCAATAATCGATTTTCGCGCATGCGCAGTCCGCCCGGTTACCGATGACGTCATTTGAAGACAACTGAAGCGTATCTGTAATGGCGACTAGTGAAATACTGCAAGTTTTAGAAGAAACAGCGGGGAATTCTGTGCTAATATCAGCAATTCCGAGTGTTCAACCGTACCAGTTTGAACCAAGACGACCATCGACACCTATTTATTCGTCAGATTCGGAAACTCAATCTTCCAGCGATGAGAACGAGTACGATGAAAATGAACGTGTGGACAATACAAATTGGTAGGAAAATTTCTTGTTTTATTCAAAGCTCAAATCGTTTTTCTCCCATAGTTAATCTTCATGTTACATCGTTATTTTATATATTGAGCCATTTTATTCCAACAAAATGATATCAACATATACACACATGTTTTTATATGCCTCTGATATAACCGAACCGGTGTTTTCGAAGTTGATGTTTTTTGCTTCGATCTAGTCTAATCGGGTACCGTATATAAATGTAATGTACAATGTAATTTATGGGTCCAGAATTTATCATTTCTGCCAATTTTCAAGAAGCAAAATTAATATAATTTCCATCATTGTTACTTTACAGTTAAAAATAAACACCACCTGTATATAAAGCGTTACATTGAAAACCTTACATACATATATTGCTTGTGGGTGCGTACTATGAGATATACGATAGTGTGGTAGACTAGAGCTGTCTAGAAATATAGGTTAATACTGTTTTCACAAAGAGAAACATTGATTATTGCCAAACACCTAATTTTGGGTTTGTAACTCACAAATACCTCCCTGGAAATATTATTGGAAAAGACGACAAATGCTCAGTGTTTCTTTTCTCATTTTTGAGAGGCGCGGCGTCAGTATTGAATATATTTTAATTTTGTACCATGGGGTGACGTAATCGAAAAGGGAGCAACCAACATTATTATTGTAAAGAAAAACTCTGTAATTTGTTTGAAAAAATAAAAAACCCTTTAATAATCAATAAAATTTATTAACTGATTTAATAAAGAAACAACAAGATGCAAAATACGTATGTCTTCTACCGTTATTAAAAATCTTTAGACACATTTAATTTTTCCCCAACTTCCTAGGCTACGTTTTTTTATTAATAGTTACGACACGGTTCATCAAAACTCAAAAAAGTTCACTTTTCCTCAACTTCCAAGGCTACCCTTTTTTATTTGTTTGGTTTACGGCCCCAAATTTGCCTATTTATAAAATTCTGTTGTATTTCTAAACTTAAAACGTGTTCTTCCCCATACAGTTTGTTCATTCAGACAGGGACACTATATTACAGGGATATGAAACGCATCGATAAGTTCCGTTATCTTCGCCTCGCTATAAGAAAAGCGGACATTAGCCACTCTGGTCATTATCCACTTCGTAAATTCTTTTTCGATGTGCTGTTTTATTAAAAATCATTAGTTTAAATAGGAATAACCAAGAATGTATGTACATTACATAATTTCGATCTTTATTGCTTACATTAACATTAATTTTGAACTTGTATTTAAACAAAAAATGATAGTTATTGCAATTAGTTTCTGAAGTCGATTTTTTTTCACAAAATTGTGGTCAAAAAAGTCAAAACGAAGAATACAGGCTCTACATAGGACCATTTTTTGTTCTATATTGCCGTTATAAATACATTTAAATGTTATATTATAAATGTTGAATGATCAATCTTTGTTTTAATCATTTGAGTATACCTGATGGTTGCCGAGAATTATCTAGAATTGTTTGTGAAAATCTGTGAAAAAAAATGCGATGAATTTTAAAAAAGATCACGGCCATTTGCCAAATGACGAATCGGGGCTATGCAAAACATCATTTTCTGTTCAATGTTGCCTTTATAAATACATTTAAACGTCCGATTATAAATGTTAAATGATCAATCTTGGTTTAAATTAGTTTTACAAACATGTTGTAAGGAAGAATCTAATATTGTTGGAGATAAAATGCGATGAAATTTAACAAAATTGTGGTAAAAAAAGTCAAAACGAAGAATACAGGCTATACATTGGACCTTTTTGTGTTCTATATTGCCGTTATAAACACATTTAAATGTTATATTATATATTCAGTTTGACTTCAATTTATGTCAAAGAATGAATGTATATTGTTTTATGGCGCATCGACAGCTAAGGTCATTTAGAGCGCAATTTATTTTAATTATTCATGATCCCTGGGTAAACAAACCAGTACTAGGCTAGAAAATGTGCCTTGCCCAAGGGCACTCCACCATGACCGTAGTGCCGCGACTGGGGATCGAACCCGGGACACCCGGTTTCGAAATCCCCGACGCTAACCACTCGACCACAGCGGATTCCTTTATGTCAAAGAAGTGTTTGTGTGTGTTCCCAGCTCCAGGAAGTTAGAAGGAAATTAATAGACTTCTATGGAATAAATATATCCTCTCTGCAGTAGTGAGTTTACTATTAATCAAAGTATGTAGCAACTGCATACTTTGAGCAGTATAAAAATCCCTGATAAAAGTAAATATATAATGCCAGATGAGTGTAACTTGGTCAAAATATAAGAAGCAGATAATCAAAAGTGTCATACAAACATTTTGTATCTTAAAGTTTTTATTTGTGAAATGAAAACAGTACTGATAATTATAAAATATTTTGATTGATAACGGAATAGTTGGTTATTGAAAACATGGGATTATCTCTTGATTGAATTGTCCCAAACATTAAAATATATGCAATTCTAAAGAGGTCTACCATATCACAATTACCAGATGTCAGGGTGACTTTATGTTATGTAACATTATGCAATCATTTCCGGCCTTGTCACATGTGTGTTGATAACACACTAATTAATTGGTTTTATAACCCCTTTATTGTGCATACATGTAGGGATTTAGGCTAATTGGCAATTAAAGTCTTCTTATATAACCCTTCTCAACATTCTTAAATTCTGCAGCAGACAAATTCGAAATCATCCTCGGCAATACATTTTGCAAATATATCTATCTATAAGATTGTAAAAGTAATTATGATTAAAATAAAAGGCAAAAAATGTTTTTAAAAGGAAAAAATGCTCATGAATCATAAATTCTTAAAACGGCAAATGGTTATTTACTTCGATTGGTACTTTTTAAAGAATTTCGATGATTTATGTCGGAGAATCGTGGCTGATATAGCTGAAATAAAAATTCAAAGGAGTCTATATTGTGTGTCCCTGGTACCTGAAAGCGAGAGAGAATAAACGAAAACAGTCGTATTTAAGCGCAAGTAACAGTTATCTTACGCAAGTTAAGGCCGTTATCTACCGGAATGGGTAAAACAAAATGGCCGACAACTGTACGAAGCGAGGCCAACATATTACTGATAAGGCTGATGCAAAGACCTAATAACACATTTAGTTGTGTTATTAGGTCTTTGGCTGATGTCACCGCACGCGTTTCATATCCCTGTTATATAGTGTCCCTGATTCAGACCATTGTATTTTTGCTATATGTTGACTATACATGTGAACGTTTTCTTTTAATTTCATAAATGCTCAATTTTGATGATAAATATCTTTAAATTTTTTAAAATACCTTCGCATTTTGTGTTTATATACTCCCGTTTTTTGTTATCATACTTCTGCTAAACTGGAAGGAGAAAAGACTTCCCTCGATCCTTCCAAAGCGTGTGTCACACTTAACTTATAACTAGAGGCATTACACCTTAATATATGTTAATATTTTAGCACCTATGTGGTTTTTTGTGGCGATTGGTTTGACAATCGCCACAATGCTAACAGAAACAACAACAACGAAACATATTTACATAGTCGGTTTTGAACAATCGGTTGATATTTTTTTTCCTTACTGCAAACTAATTTACTCACATCCGTTATAGTTCCACCATTGATGCAGAGACGTGATTAATAATAATTATGTCAGTGCTACTTTGGTACCGGATTGTTACTAATATTTGAGTTTTATCGAGACATTATCTACATAGAGTTAAAATATGTAAATATTATCTTCGTCATGATTGGGCAGATAATAAATATCATTGCGCGTTCTATCTGCCTTGCAAAATAACTAAAATCTGGAAATTCCAAAAGGTTTTATAAATAGCTCGCGAGACTCTAATATTATAAATATTGTATTGTGTAGTTGTTTAAATATATGAAAGCGTCTAGATGATAAGACTGGTTCACAAAGGTTTAAAGGACACACGATGTCAGTGTGTAAACACGTTATGTTTACACGTCTGCACGTTCTAGAGTCAATCAGTCAATCAGCAATCAATGCTGAAAGTGTAGCCTAATTTAGTTTGGAGATCGAACATTATAATATATGCCTATATTTTTATAAATTGAACAGTTTGGCAAATAGTGAAGTTGTGCTTTTTGAGCATGTTGCACTCACATTATTCGAAGCAGTTTAACAACCTCAGAGACATATAGATACACTGTGTTTATATGTATCTGACAACCCTCAATCATGCAATTGATTGATTGATTGGGGTTTAACGCCATTTTTAATTTCTCAGTTATATCACGGCGGCCAGTTCACCTACTCATGCATTTCCTGGTTTTCTCACACCAGTACTCCACACAACAATCTTTCCAGGCAACTGGTTGCTTTTCCACATAGACTTAACCCATTGGTGGAAGAAGAATGACGCATGTCGCAATGACTATTGTCAATCGTCGGAAAGAAAGTTGGCCGAGCCGGGATTCGAACTCACAACCCCTTGATTGACAGCCCGCGTCGCTACCGACTGAGCTACCGGGGCTCGGCCTCAATCATGCAATGTGAAGGGCCTAAATTGAACAGACCTGTTTAATATCGGACATCATTGAAACAAACACCAAACTAATAGATACTGTTTTCTCTCCTTTCTTGATAATTTAGTCATTTCTAAAGTGTAAAAAATATTTTATCTTAATATGGCCTAGCGACCTGGTGATGAACATGTGATTACCCGAACAATTTAGATTACAAATAGCCATGCTAATGAGCTAAAACGGTAGTCTATCGAATACCAACTAGATTTTTCATAACTTTGGAATGGCCTAATTTTGAACACATCATGACCAATTTCAGAATGTAACTAAAAAATCACCAAAACAACATTCTGGCAAACTTTCATTATTCTACCGTCAAAAGATGCAGGGTTGATACATTCTTAAATTTACCCGCACCAGAGTCATCGCAAGCCCTACACCGATATACTGCTTGTTACTTTGCAGGATTTTCCATACGATCGCCACTACAGTGCCATTGGCGCTTTGATTTTATATCTAATTGATCTAGTTAGAGCAGATTTAAAACCGTTTATTGGTAACAAATTAAGAAACTTCAGCTTGTATGACACCTTATAGTTGCAGTCAATGTTAAACAAACTCTAAACCAAAAGGACTAAACTTGTCATTTCACGACTAAACTTCACATGCTGGATATCACATAGACCGCAGCATATAAAACGTCTAATCCCTACGTCAAAATTGACCCTTTCTGCTCTTGGTAACCCTTTTATTATAGGCTATGGTATCCGGATGAGCAATATATGCACATATTGGCCTTCTTGTTTAAAATAAAGGGACAATTATGCCTTCTTGTTTGAAATATTTACATCCTGTCTGTTTGCACACGTTATTCAAATGCACTGAACTGCATCTGCTTCCTTTACGTCATGATTCAAAATCATGCGCGGCGTCTTTGATGCTTTGCATCAAAATTCGTCTTGTATTTACGAGTGTATGTCAAAATCCCCTCAGTCAAAATCCCCTCACCCTGAAAATGGCATAGTAGTCAAAATCCCCTCAACCAAAATGATAGGGTAGTCAAAATCCCCTCGACCAAAATGATAGGGTAGTCAAAATCCCCTCGATGGGTATTCATAATCCGCTCAATTTAAGATCATATATTTTTTTGAAAATCATATGTAAATTTAAATATAGTACATCATTTCCGTTTACAGTCATCTTAATGATCAGTCAATAATTACCTGTTAAGTACATGTTAATTCTTCTGAAAATGTAGAGTAGACAAAATGTTTCTTTGAAAATGCAGAGTAGACAAAACCGCACTGATTGAAAATGCAGAGTAAACAAAACCCCAATGATTGGTGATAATTCAGTCACATGTTATAAATGAATTAAGGTAATAATTGCTTTAATACTGTTTGTCACAACCATAAGTCCCTTCAGGAATTCTTGTCAGTGATTTGACAACTTATAAGAATAAGATAAACACATGAGTTTCTAGTTAGAAAGTGATTAGTTAAACTGTGAAAATATAAAATATTGTGTGCTGAATATTTATTAAAATGATTATATTACTTACTGTGTTATGTATGCAAAACATTAAAATGATTTAAATTACTTACTATATGTTATTTGTCTTTTTAATGCAATGTTATTTTAGCCTCCTTAGACACCTTGGATATCTCCTAATGTCATACATTATGATTACCCTGCTAATCTCATCGAGGGGATTTTGACTACCCTATCATTTCGGTCGAGGGGATTTTGACTACCCTAACATTTTCAGGGTGAGGGGATTTTGACTGAGGGGATTTTGAGTGTCTCCCGTTTTTACTTATGTCAGCCGCATAGAATTGAGTGTAGGAAAGGGATTAGCTATTTTTCTCATTTGTATTATTTTATTTTACTTTTATGGTTAATCAAAGCCTATATATGGATTGTGAATGTCTTATTCTGTAATTTACCAAATCATTCTTACTTTAGCCATGATATTGCTAAATTTGTGATTTGTTTGGTCGTGCTCCTTTACGTTTTAGACAATGGTATGACAGTAAATTGTATGGTGAATGTAAATCATTTGTATGTATTTTGTTCCTCAGACTATGGAGATTATGTCAATTAGGGTTGGTATTTTTGTGCATTTTTTATTTTCTGATGTGAAAATTGTTATGCTTAAAACCTCAAATAAATTCATTTTTGGGTTTGTATGTGTTCTGAGTAGTTTGATTAAAAGAACTGGGCGTAGTACAACAAAGTTTTAAGTGGAACAATATCTCTACATGACACAGATGACCGAGAAAGATTAGTTTTCTCTTTTCAGGGCAGACGCCCAATTAGAACTGCAATTGGTTACAGTCAAAAGAGACTCCCGGAATTACAATGTTATAGCTAGCCCAAGGATGTATAACATTTCTATTATATCCTTCTTTAATGAGGCCAAAAACGATCTTCTTAACCATCTGATGTACACTTCATTTATACAAAGTTAGACCGATTAGCATAGCTGTCATAGTGTACACATTCCCGTATACACAGAGACACTCACTTTATCCTCATATATCAAAGGATTATTGTGAAAATTCATTTACAACGGACTAGATTATTCAGAACACTGCACTCGAAAATAGGTAGACATGGTAATTTGAAATATGATTGACCTCGGACTACATTATTCAGAACAGTGCACTCGAAAATAGGTAGAAATGGTAATTTGAAATATGATTGACCGCGGACTACATTATTCAGAACACTGCACTCGAAAATAGGTATAAATGGTAATTTGAAATATGATTGACCGCGGACTACATTATTCAGAACACTGCACTCGAAAATAGGTAGAAATGGTAATTTGAAATATGATTGACCGTGGACTACATTATTCAGAACACTGCACTCGAAAATAGGTAGAAATGGTAATTTGAAATATGATTGACCTCGGATTACATTATTCAGAACACTGCACTCGAAAATAGGTAGAAATGGTAATTTGAAATATGATTGACCGCGGACTACATTATTCAGAACACCGCACTCGAAAATAGGTAAAAATGGTAATTTGAAATATGATTGACCTCGGACTACATTATTCAGAACACTGCACTCGAAAATAGGTATAAATGGTAATTTGAAATATAATTGACCTCGGACTACATTATTCGGAACACTGCACTCGAAAATAGGTAGAAATGGTAATTTGAAATATGATTGACCTCGGACTACATTATTCAGAACACTGCACTCGAAAATAGGCTGCATCGTAATTTGTTTTATAATTGATTACATTATTCGAAACACTGCACTTGAAAATAGGTAGACATGGTTATTTGAAATATAATTTAATTTTATTATTCAGATTACTGCATTCGAAATAGGTAGACATGGTAATTTGAAATATAATTGACCACGGATTATATTATTCTGGAGACTGCACTCAAAAATAGGTAAACACGGTAATTTGAAATATAATTTCATTATATTATTTCGAAAACTGCACTCGAAAAAGGTAGATATGGTAATTT
>JASEVX010000005.1:66795038-67036776 GCA_031761405.1 Serripes groenlandicus | reverse complement strand
AGAGAGAGAGAGAGAGAGAGAGAGAGAGACAGAGACAGAGACAGAGAGAGAGAGAGAGAGACAGAGACAGACAGACAGACAGACAGACAGACAGACAGACAGACAGACAGACAGACAGACAGACAGACAGACAGACAGACAGTGAGAGAGAGAGATGACGAGTATTATGAATACGATATTAATATATTGCAAATAAAGGTTACGCTCGACTGGTTCCAGAGTGGTGTATAAATACGTGATAACAAGATATAATTACGTCTGTGTGACAGGAAACCATTGAAACATACAGTTTTCGGGTCGATATCTGGAGCGTATGCGTGAAAATAATTAAACTTAAACAAGATCGTTCGTCACGTTCGAAGCTATATTTAGAATCAGTAATTATACAATTCAGTACAACAACGTTTATACAATATCAGGTATTTGCCTTTTAGGTTTTGGACGTGCTTTTCTTTTTGTGGATTAGTTTTAAACGCTCATGGTGAAAGTTAGCTCTGTTTTTCCGTATATATATTTGATGGGCTTGTGAGTTTGAATGTGTTAAACATTACTATCTACGAAGGAAAATGAAATGGTAAAAATAAAGGAATTTATCAGTTAAAACTTCCAGTAATTGTGTTGAAAAGGGAATGCAACAGCATATTATTGTATACAGGTAAGCTTAAAGGCTTTGATGGATTAACTCTTATTCATATCCAGATGCATCTGCATCGTCTCGATGGTGAAGTGGTAGAGCGTCCGCCTCTGGTGCGGGAAATCGTGGGTTCGATCCCCCCGGTCGGATCATACCAAAGACTTTAAAATTGGTAGTAGTGGATGCTCTCATTGGCGCTCAGGGTTGCGGGTTTAGAATAAAGATACCATTAGTACTGGTAACTTACCTAGCAAACGCTGTGATCTAACTGAACAAGTGTTGAAAGCGGCGTTAAACATCAAACAAATTAACCAGGCGCATCTGTAGTACACGGCTGTTGAAAACATTGTGACAAAGGGAGAAAAATACTCTCAATATTTTATTGTATCTTTTAATAAATAAACTTGCAATACTAGACAGTGTATACACTCATACCCGAGTACTCCACACAACATTCTTTCCAAGCAACTGGCTTTTTTCCAATAGACTGTTAACGCATTCGTGGAAGCCGAATGACGCTTGATGCAGACATAAAGGTGTTTTACCTCACGAAGCCGGATTGAGCTACTGGGGCTCGACGAAGAGAGATGGGGGAACAGTTATATAAAATAGTTTAAAATAATTTAAGGTTATCTTTATTAGATATTTCGGCCTGATTAACACGACTCCAGACGCTTCCATAGCAGATGAATTAGTGGGAAAATGACAAACTTTTCATTTATTCCACAAATGTTTAAAATCTGTACAAAAAAGGTCTGCCTTGGGATCGGGGAACCAGGGTTGGAGACCGGGGAACCAGGGTTGGATCTCCGGACGGTTAATACAAAATACTTTAAACATGGGGGACATGTCTTCTCTCCTTCACGCTCCGGGGTGCTCTTATAGCATAGGACTGATGTATCGGTGTCAGGTTAAATAAGATCCGTTACCCAGGAAACGTCATCATAAAACTGGAATACTGTTAAAAGCGGCGTAAAACACGATTATACAGGCTAGACTATAAACCTGTATATGATGCAAATCAAATCTGAAGCTAAATCTTTTGGTTTTAATAAAGCAGTTTATTCATATAAATTATTGATATGTTTCTACACGGCTTATCCATTTTTTAGTTAACCCTTTGCTAGATGCTGACGCATTTACATGAACAATTTCTACTTTAGTCACAATGTTTTCAAAAGTCGTCTGCTGAAGATGCGTCAAATTGTATCTGCAGTTGGAACAGAGTTATTGCAGAAGGCTATTGTTTAATAAACTGGTGCAAAAGGAGGATACAACCTTAGAAAGTTGAGAGTCGTCTGTGATGCAGATGTGGGAAAGTGTTACACTCCCTTTCGTTTCTAAACATAATCAACACACTCGACTTTACTGTAGTTATAATAGTATGTCCCGTATTGTTTCTTTCGAGTGAAAATTGTAAATTATCATACATGTCAGGTAGGGGCTTAATGCGGTATACCTACACCAACTCTCTATTAGTTGGAGTTATAATGTGCAATTCATCAAAGTATACACGACATGCGTCATTCGTCTTCCACCAATTGGCTAAGTCTATGTGGAAAAGCAGCCAGTTGCTTGGGAAGATTGTTGTGTGGAGTACTGGTGTGAGAAAACCAGGAAACACATGAGTAGGTGAACTGGCCGCCGTGAAACTTTGACTGAGAAATTGTTAAAAACGGCGTTAAACCCTAATCAATCAATCAAAATATACATATATAAAGATTTTTAAAATGTTCATAATTAGTTAAGGTACACTAGTTAAAAACCGCTGAAACAAAAGTAGAGACATCTCAATAAAGCTTACTTAAAACACATGACTCTGCATCAGAGATTTTTGACAGCATTATATATGAAAAGGAGAAATAGCTAAAACACCTACAGTTCTCCGATAACGTTTTATAATGCTTATCAGCCGAGCTCCGGTAGCGACGTGGGCTGTCAATCTACGGGTTGTGAGCTCGAAACCCAGCTCGGCCAACATTCTTTTCGTCGTTTGACAAAGTCATTCGTCTTCCACCAATGGGCTAACAGTCTATGTGGAAAAGCAGCCAGTTGCTTGAAAATGTTGTTGTGTAGATTACTGGTGTGAGAAAGACTAGTGGGTAGCTGAACTGGCCGCCGCGATATGACTGACAAATTGTTGAAAACGGCGTTAAACCCCAATCAATCATTTCTAATGCTTATCAACATTGTACTTCCGAGTGTATACATACATGTATCAGTGAGACATTCGGAAATCCTCGGGTAATTCCGTAATCCTTCTTCATCATTGAATTGGTGAAGCATTCATCACCGAGGTATTCCGAATGACCAGGGAGACTGCTCCGTGAAGTCGGTCCATATCGTAGACTTTAAAACTTGTTGAAATGGCCTACCATCTTGGCGCTCACGATTACGGGAAGAGCATTACGACTGACGACCTATCGGTGTCAGGATAAATAAATGTAAGGCTGATAGTACTGGTAGTAAATTACACCGGCGACGCCTTGCCATGACCCAAATACTGTTTAAAGCGGCGTAGAGCCCCACATATGCCTGAACATAAAACATCTAATTATACTTTGCTTTTCGATGTATGGACTTCAGAGAAAAGACAGCTGAGCCTGTCTATGCATTAAGGTACAACCCAGTCTTTGAGAACAGTGTAGATCCAACATTTTTCCTTTTTCCCCGCAATGTTTTCAAACTTTATACAATAGTTATACTTACGTTTCCTAAGAAATTCAATATTTCTGCCTGCATATTTAAAAAGTAATTTGTTACAGATTTATAGTATGTGGGAAAGGGTTAATCATGAAAACCACTTATCACGATATCTTAACGTAGGTGACACAAGCTTCTCACGATATATTATCGTAGGTGACACAAGCTCCTCACGATATCTTAACGTAGGTGACACAAGCTTATCACGATATCTTAACGTAGGTGACACAAGCTTATCACGATATCTTAACGTAGGTGACACAAGATTACCGCATGATATATTAACGTAGGTGACACAAGCTTATCATGCTATCTTAACGTAGGTGACACAAGCTTATCATGATATCTTAACGTAGGTGACACAAGCTTATCACATGATGTCGACACCGTGCTATCTATCAGTATTTCCTCCTTTTGTCAGAATGTTTACAAATGTCGTCTACTGTAGATGCGCCTTATGGTGAATGGACCGCTAGTTACGTCCTGGGGGTAGCACGAGTTAACCACACGATTTACACACTTAATTTGTAATCGTGCTCGTTGGATCACAAATACGTGATCAACATCATGTCTTTGTCATAGAGGATACACCGTTGTTTGCCTATAATTACGCTTCCTGTTTTCGGTTTAAACATACGATACTGTAGCAGAAGATTTTGAAAACATCTAGGCACCATAGACAATGTATATCAGTGGAATGTTCGTTGTTAATGAATTTACTTGAAGACACTATGGAGTATATGCTCACACATTGCGTTCAAAGGAAGACAGTGGTGCAGAGGTAGAGCGTCGGCCTCTCACATCAAAGGTCCCTGGTTCGAGTCCCGTGATGAGCGGGTCCTGACTTTGGGATTTTTCCACACAATCGGCGCGAGTACTGGTTAAGTCTCCAGGAAGCAGACATCGAGCGTGATTAATATAAGCTTAAAGCTTGTTTCGCAATCGATTTAAAATAAATAAGTTTAAACTAAAGGCTATTCTCTTTAGATGCACCAACTATTATCTGTTTGTTGTAAAGGGATACTAACGTCGTGATTCATTAACCCTTCCCCCCTAAATGTATAATAATTGAATATAGATTAAAAACATTGTGGCAAAGGAGAAATTGCTCACCGTGAGTAATTTCTCCATTTGTCACACTATTTCCTTACTGTGATCATAGCCGTTTGATCAACGTAACTTATATTACTCAACATAGTTAATCTGATCCTCCTCACCTTTTTTCTTGAGTCTGTTGTTTGGAGAACTGGTATGAGAAACCCAGGAAACATGAGTAGATGAACTGGCCGCCGTGATATGACCGAAAAACTGTTTAAAAAAAATCGTTATAGTATACTCGATTTTGTGCAAAAAAATATATAATTATGACGATTGTTTAAAGTTGTACTAAAATTTGTAATTTCGGCATCTCACGAATCTTGCAGTCTAACATTTATATATATGTCATCATAACTGACTTTCTGCACACAGGTTAGGATCCGGATGATGCTGTCAAGTAATAGCTATAGCAATGTAACATAATGTTTATGACGTTGTCAAGTAACAGCTATAGCAATGTAACATACTGTTTATGACGTTGTCAAGTAATAGTTATAGCACTGTAACATAATGTGTATGACGTTGTCAAGTAATAGTTATAGCACTGTAACATAATGTTTATGACGTTGTCAAGTAATAGTTATAGCAATGTAACATAATGTGTATGACGTTGTCAAGTAATAGCTATAGCAATGTAACATAATGTTTATGACGTTGTCAAGTAATAGTTATAGCACTGTAACATAATGTGTATGACGTTGTCAAGTAATAGCTATAGCAATGTAACATAATGTGTATGACGTTGTCAAGTAATAGCTATAGCAATGTAACATAATGTTTATGACGTTGTCAAGTAATAGTTATAGCACTGTAACATAATGTGTATGACGTTGTCAAGTAATAGCTATAGCAATGTAACATAATGTTTATGACGTTGTCAAGTAATAGCTATATCAATGTAACACAAGAGAAAGTTGATGCAAGGCATCAATGTCGCCGGAAAAGACTGCATTGATTTATTTATGTATTCTTGACTTTCCTTAGTCTATTCAAACATTAGGAACGTAGTTTTGAAAACATTTGCTTATAAATTTTATATACATACCTATACATTAGGGTATCTATAAAAATTAACGAAATGTGTACACATTTATCTGGCTTAAATTTAATTTTGCTGTTGTTACTTATTTAAATAATAGTATTCATTCATATAATTTCAATGTTTGTCAATCTTATTCGAATCACAAGGTAAATATCCTGGTATTGCTTTAAAGGGAGGTAATTTGAAGAAAACAAAAGTCTTCAAAAGGAGAAATATATCAGCATTACCGTCTACAGTTTAAATTGTTCTATTGTTTGTGGATTTAAAAATGTTCTTTTTTTCTTATTTCTACATGTACAACGAAATATTGCGGCTTCTCTTTGACGCTTTGCGTCAAACATTCGTCTTGTACTTGTCTAAAATAAAATAATATCACTCGCTTTTTCATATCGAAATGCGCATGCGCGAAAAATCGATGTTAAAGGTCACGAAACTACACAACAGAATAGGGTCTATATTTAGCTTAGAAACAGTTCCTACTTTAGATATTCATGAATTAACATTATTAAATGAATTCTACACAAATCAAGACATCTCTTTGAACATGAAAACAACATTTAGTAAGTTAAAATTGCTATTAAAAGGAAAATCCGAAATTGACCTCAATGATGACACATAAGAGTCTGCATTAGGGGGTGTTGGTTCACGTCTTGAAGGGACCACTTTTGTCTTCGTAAATAAGACAAAAAACTTAAATGCGAGTGAAATAAAAAAAACTGCAAACATTAAAAAATCGGAATATTTATTTCATTTTAGATGTGTCATTTACTAGTGTTCGTAAACAACCACAATTGTAATATGTTCAAACAGGGACACTATATACAGGGATATGAAGCGAATCGATAAGCTCCGTTATCTTCGCCTCGCTGTAAGAAAAGCGGTCATTAGCCGCTCTGGTCATTATCCACTTCGTACATTCATTTCCGCGATGGCTATCGATGTAGATAGACGGATGTTTTATTAAAATTAATAAGTTTAAAAAGGAATAACCGAGAATGTAAGTACATAACATAATTTCTATCTTTTTTTCTTACATTTAAGTTAATTTTGAGCTTGTATTTAAACAAAAAATGATAGTTATTGCAACGAGTTTTTGAAGTCGATATTTTCCACAAAATTGTGGTCAAAAAATTCAAAACGAAGAATATAGGCTATGTGGGGGACCGCTATGTGTTCTATATTGCCGTTATAAACACATTTCAATGTTATATTATAAAAGATCATTGGCCAAACTGTGTCCCTATTATTTTAATATAGCTGATGTTTGCCGGAAATTTTCTAGAATTGTTTGTGAAAACTTGTGAAAAAATGCGATGAATTTTAAAAAAGATGACGACCATTTTGTCAAAATAACGAATCGGGGCTATGCAAAACACCATTTACTGTTCAATGTGGCCTTTGTAAATACATTGAAAGGTCAGATTGTAAAAGTTAAATGATCAATCTTGGTTTAAATTATTTTTACAAATCTGTTGTATGCAATGAAGAATCTAATATTGTCAGAGAAAAAATGATAAAAAATGCGATGAAATTTAACAAAATTGTGGTCAATAAAGTCAAAACGAAGAATATAGGCTATGCGGGGGACCGCCATGTGTTCTATATTGCCGTTATAAACACATTTCAATGTTATATTATAAAAGATCATTGGCCAAACTGTGTCCCTATTATTTTAATATAGCTGATGTTTGCCGGAAATTTTCTAGAATTGTTTGTGAAAACTTGTGAAAAAATGCGATGAATTTTAAAAAAGATGACGGCCATTTTGTCAAAATAACAAATAGGGGCTATGCAAAACATCAATTACTGTTAAATATTGCTGTTATAAACACATTCAAAGGTCAGATTGTAAATGTTAAATGATCAATCTTGGTTTAAATTATTTTTACAAACCTGTTTGTATTCAATGGAGAATCTAATATTGTCTGAGAAAAAATGCGATGAAATTTTAAAAAAATGGCGGACATTTAGAAAAATAACGAATCGGGTTTATACAAAACATTATTTGCGGTTCTATATTGCCAATATATATACATTTAAAGGTCAGATTGATAATGTTGAATGATCAATGTTGGTTTAAATTATTTTCACAAACCTGTTGTATGCCGAGATTCACCTAGAATTGTTTGAGAAAAACTGAGAAAAACGCGGATAAATTTTAACAAAGGGCGACCAATTAATGAAAATTATGGGTACCTAGATTTGTGTGTAACTTTCCAACAATTAATTCATGATATAAGGTTTTTAATCAATGAAATATATCCCTGTTTTAACAACGAAGGCAAAGTGTATAATCATTATTCAATGTTAATTTATTTCAGAATGGGCAAACTTCATGGCAGCAGAAGGGGACGAATTGGCAGGAGGCCAAAGAAAACGAAAAACAAATGCACTCCTTTAGCAAAGAAAGCTAGGAAATCAATAATTATATGATATACAGTATAATATTAAAACATTGGTACATGTACATGAATGAATGTATATACGTAACATGTATTAAAATATTGGTATATGAATGAAAGTGAAAGTTAACCCTTTCTCACATAAAACAAATCTGCAGTAGACGACCTAGAACATCATAGACAAAATATCAAAGAACAAGTGTTGAATAAAGTTAAAAACATTGTGACAAAAGGAGCCATTATGAACAATTTCTCCTTTTGTTGTACTGTTTTCAAAAGTCGTGTGCTGCATCCAAAAATGATTGTCAAGATTCTTGAGCATTTTTTTTCCTTTAAAAAAATGGTTTGCCCTTTTTTATTAAATCATAATTACATTTACAATCTTAGATATATTTGCAAAATGAATGGCCAAGTATGAATTCGAATTTGTCTGCTGCAGATGTTTGAATGTCGAGAAGGGTTATTAATAAGAGTTTAATTACCAATTAGCCCATTTCCCTGTATGAACAATGAAAGGGTTATAAAACCAATTAATTAGTATGTAACCAACACATATGGAACACGACAGGAACACGACAGGAAATGATTGCATAATGTTACATAACATAAGTCACCCTGCCATCTGGTCAGTGTGATATTATAGACCTCTTTAGAATTGCATATATTTTATTGTTTTGGGCCACCTCAATCAAGAGATAATCTCATGTTTTCAATAACAATCTGTTTTTCCATCAAACGATTTTTTAATAAAAAAATAATGTATTGTAATAACCAGTTATTGTTTTTATTTTGAAAAGATTAAAATACCACTTGACTAAGACTTCTTGATAAAGAATAAATTATTTTACACAAATTTGAATCTTTTGTCTATATTTTGTGTCCCTGGTTACTGTAAAGAGCGCTAGCAAATTAACGAAAACAGCCGTATTTGCACGCAAGTTACCGTTATCATACGCAAGTGAAGGTCTAATTATCACCAGCTTGCATTGAAATCATTTAAAAAACAAAAGGACGGAGAATATCAAAGCAGACCTCTAAATTTATCTTTTAATATGATAATTATAAGGTCATATTTGGACAGCTTTTTTAACCCATTAGTAAATATCTCTCTTTCGACGTTCTCAAATATCAGGGAGGTACACGCAGTGTCATGAACCCCTAAAACAGCATTTTTTTTTTACTTCGCTTGGAACTTTTTAAAGAATTCGAAGAATCGTGGCAGGTATATATGAAATAAATATGCTGGGAGTCTATATTTTGTGTCCCTGGTTACTGTAAAGAGCGCTAGAAAATCAACGAAAACAGCCGTATTTACACGCAAGTAACCGTTATCATACGCAAGTGAAGGTCGTTATCTATCGGAATGGGTAAATCAAAATGGCCGATACCTGTACGAAGTGAGGCCAACATATTACTGATAAGGCTGATGAAACCGCACGCGTTTCATATCCCTGTAATATAGTGTCCCTGGTTCAAATCATCTAGATTTGTTTCTTTCTAATAATAAGCCGCCCTCCCATGTGATTTCCGAAAAGCTATTAAAAATAGAAGTCGCGGGCTTCTGCCCGGCGACTAACTATAGCAATGTAACATACTGTTTATGACGTTGTCAAGTAATAGCTATAGCAATGTAACATACTGTTTATGGCGTTGTCGAGTAATAGCTATAGCAATGTAACATAATGTTTATGACGTTGTCAAGTAATAGTTATAGCACTGTAACATAATGTTTATGACGTTGTCAAGTAGTAGCTATAGCAATGTAACATAATGTTTATGACGTTGTAAAGAAACAGCTATAGCAATGTAACATAATGTTTATGACGTTGTCAAGTAATAGCTATAGCAATGTAACATACTGTTTATGACGTTGTCAAGTAATAGCTATAGCAATGTAACATAATGTGTATGACGTTGTCAAGTAATATCCATAGCAATGTAACATAATGTTTATGACGTTGGCAAGTAATAGCCATAGCAATGTAACATAATGTTTATGACGTCGCTGTGGAATATTGCATGTTTTAATCCCTTTCCCACAAACCGACGCATGTTGACGCCTCTGCATCAGACGACTGGTGTATACATTGTTACAAACGGTTGGAATTGCTCGAAATGTGCAATTTCTCCTTTGACCACAATGGTTCAAACTTTTTTCTAGTAATTATGCCTTCATCTTTAAAGAGTTATCATGTATTTTATAAGAAGTCTGCTACAGATTTGCTGTATGTTAGACTATCACTACATTCACATTTGATATGATAAGTGTACATGCATGTTAATGCCCTCTGCACCGATATACACTTAGTATCAGAGAATAGTCAAGCACTTCATCCGAGCCACATGCTTATTCGTTATAATTTTAAGAATGAGTAGTATCTCGTGGTGCATTTTAATAGGATAACAAGTGTGGCTGCTCCCATGCACTCAGCGACCTAAACTTTCTCAAGAGCCTTTTCCGGTACTCGGGAGGCAATAACGTTCAAAATTATAGTTATTTGTAGTCGTATATAATGTCCCTTTGACTGATCTCTGATTTTGATTAGTGTTAACTGCACGTGTGCACGTGAATAATCTTTTAGTATATATATTTTATCACTGGGACTTCATTATCTTTTTTTGCTGTTGAGTTTTAATCGAAAATCTGCTTCCACTCGATTGGCATTATTGTCTGCTGACAGCGTATAGTAATACTTTTTTCAATTTCAATTCTGTAATTCCTAAATTTGGAGTTCTTTCTATTGCGTAAATTATATCAAATGAGTTCCATTTTCCGGCTGATATCTCAACAAGTTACCGCATTTTGTTTGTTAGACAATGTTCAATATTGGAGGGTTTTGAATAATGCTGGAAACAGTCCATTTATTTAACAAAAATATCGACTTGATATATGTACTTTCATCAGGGACGTAGATCTTGTGTACGTCCCTGCTTTCATTGAGATTATAAAAAATCTACAACTATCAAAATATTTCTCTGACCCCTAAAAAGTGTTCAGTAATGGAGGGCTACTATGGAGAGATATATTTAAAATAATTTAATACGGATATTGTACGACTACTTTAATATTAGGGGCTGATTACAGTGTAGATTTCGACGAGCGTCTGCGGAATTCACAAACTATATCAATTGGAACTAAAGAACCCCTTTATAATTACCAGAAATTCGTGCAACCTTTGATCATTTGTATGAACAAAATATTTTCGTTGAAAAGCTCATGTTTTCTCTTTGTCTCAACTTTGGACCTTCTGATATAGGAAAAATAAACTTTAAACATTTCCCCCCTTTTCTGAGCATTTGCATATTGAGTAGTTTATGAACACTGGGATGTGAATTAAGTAACAATGGATACTAGCACACACGACCTGTGTGTATATCTTGAAAAACAGACCACAATAACTATTGAAGCATTTAAATGTACAAGAGAACAGTTCTTAAACACAAAACACCAATTCATTTTATGCCCACCTTTTGAGCCCACCTGAGCACTTCGTGCTCAAGTGAGTTATTGTGATCGCTCTCTGTACGTCGTACCTCGTGCATCTTGCCTCGTCCGTCAACATCTTCTCCTCTGTAACAAGAGGGCCATTCAATGTCCTGACACAAATTCATTTAAAAAAAGTGATCCATGCAGAATTCTGGTTTTCATGGCAACCAAAAGAAAAAAACTTTCTCCTCCCCAAAACGGTTGGCCGATTTTTAAATAATTTTGTAGAAATGTTCCTTGGGTGACCCTTTATCAGATTCATTCAAGCCATGTTGATTGGTCGAAAAACATGACGGGGCTGTTTTGCCTTATATGGCTGAAGTGAAAACATAAAACATCTTCTTCTCCAAAAGTATCTGGCCAATTTCCAGTCAATTTTGTAGAAATGTTCCTTGTATGACCCTCTATCAGATTCCTCATTACGAGCAATTTCTCCTTTTGTCACGATGTTTTCAAAACGCGTCTGCTTTAGAGCAGTCAGAAAGCGTTAGTACGGGTAAACAAATCGATGTTTCCCGTCAATAGGTAATGTGTATGGCTTTTTCAAAACTTTGCTATACCGTCTTCCCAAAAATGGTGTCCAGAGTGGATTTTTCGATGCAGTCACGATTCTGCTACGTTTTGATTGGATGAAAAGAAAATATCGAAACAAAAAAAAACTTTCAGAGGAAATAATTAAATATGATAATACGTACGAACGAGCACAAGTAATTGTATGTGTGATCATTTGCGTTTAATAACACTCGTCGTCTATTCTCTAAAAAGAGTTCAAATAAAAACTCATAAGTTTTTTTTGACTTTCAGGACGTTACAAATCCAAATTTCTGTAATATGACGTCATTATATTAGCGTAACGCAAATGATGAATAAATAACCAAAAGGAAAACGACAGAAATGATAGGAAATGCAGGGGCGTAGCTAGGGTATACATAGTGTGTACGCAATTTGGTTGGGGGGTCCCCCGGGAAATTTGTGCCCCCCTACATCGTCTGTGGTGACTTCTGGGAGCATTTCAGTAGCAAAATATGACTGGTGAAATAAATTTATTTTTCTAGGAAATTTTGAGATAGTAAAATGTGTTGCATTTGTCATTTTTCGTCAAATATATCAAGTCAGATCAGGTGTTTTATACTTACGCATACCCCATGTCAAGGTTTTATCGCGGATTATGAAGTTTTTAAAATTTGAGTACGGGAGACAATGTGTACGCAGCTGCGTATTTTTCGTACAGTCAGCTACGCGCCTGAAATGTTAGTTTGACTCGTCACAAATGTAGTTCCATAAATTACGGAATCGTTTCATTTGAAGTACTTGATGAAGAGAAAGTTGATTATTTGTTGTACCTGTCATCATAATTTCATGGATTTAAAATCTTGGCTTCATTTTAAAGTTAAATATATGCTTAACCTGATGATTATTTTATATGTTCTTTGCTTAGGTCGGTATGACTCGTAAATAACTGATCGTGCTGCAAGCAAGGGGCTAACTGCAGGTCACGGGGAATTATTTACAGATCACAAAAGTTAATACGGGTAAACAAATCGACGGCGAAGCCGGCGATGTTTCCCGTCAATAGGTATGTGTATGAACTTTGCAAAATTTTGCTATACCGTCTTTCCAAAAATTGTGTCCAGAGTGGATTTTTAGATGCAGTCACGATTCTGCTACGTTTTGATTGGATGAAAAGAAAATATCGAAACAAAAAAAACTTCTAGAGAAAATAATTAAATATGATAATACGTACTCGATAAAGGAACGAGCACAAGTAATTTTATGTGTGATAATTTCCGTTTAATAACACTCGTCTTCTATTTCTAAAACGAGTTCAAATAAAACTCGTAAGGGTTTTTTGACCTTTGACATTCTGGAAGTTATAAATCCAAATTCCTGTAATATGACGGCATAATATGACGTCATTATATTAGTGGTGCAGAGGTAGAGCGTCGGCCTCTTGTATCAAAGGTCCCTGGTTCGAGTCCCGTGATGAGCGGGTCCTGACTTTGGGATTTTTTTTTCTTTTTTGTTTCACAATCGATGTAAAATAAATAAGTTTAAACTAAATGAACCAAAAGGAAAACGACATAAATTATAGGAAACGTTAGTTTGGCTGGTCACAAATGTAGTTCCGTGAATTATGGAATCGTTTTATTTGAAGTACTTTATGAAGGGCAAGTTGATTATTTGTTGTACCTGTCATCATATTTTCATGGATGTAAAATCTTAGCTATATTTTAAAGTTAAATATAAGCTTAACGTGATGATGATTTTTATTTTCTTTGCTTAGGTCGGTAGGACTCGTAATTGACGTAAATAACTGATCGTGCTGCAAGCAAGGGGCTAACTGCAGTTCGCGGGGAATTATTCACCGATCACAACATAAAATAAATGTTAACCCGAAATAGGTAGCACCTATACTCATATTAAATGTTTACCGAAATAGGTAGCACCTATACTCATATTATGTTGGAAAGGGTTAATTAAATAAGGGCATCAGAGTCGCTAAGACATTACAGAAAGAAAGCCAAGTATCATAGGGGATGTTGAGGACATTTCCACTCATACATGTATGTTATGCAGAGATATTGCTCTTCACAAGATAACAAATGCTACTTCTCAATAGTGCTATCAGCGCCTTGATTATTACGTATGCCGCGCTAACCAATCATGTGAAACATCTTCAGTTCCGGACTCTCGAGAGCGCCATCTAGTGTCGAATCGAAAAAGAAAATAAACAAACGGAAATGGATATCTCATACTCGTAGAATGAAAAATTTGGATTATACTTGTTATTTATAATTGTTGATCGATGGATCCGCACTTTATCTGTGTATTTTTATACGATGGAAAATGACCCAGTTAAGTTAGACGAGGCTAACTATCTGGTGATTAAAGAGAACTGTTCCCGAATTGAACGTGTTTTTGATGTGCATATTGAGTTTGTACAAAACCATGGAGGTTTGTGGATATGTAAGCTTTCACCAGAAACATCGTCTACACAGGAAAACCTGGTCAAAGCGAAAGTACGTAACAGTCTAATGTAATCATTGACCTGATACAGACGACATTTGACGCCTCTGTAGCAATCTTCATTTAAAAACTGGGTGAGAAGAGGAGAAACTGCTCCAAATGATCATGTAATTTTGACAGTTATTATTATATCTACGGGTATCTTAATTTCGTGATCATAAGCAATAAAACAAACTACATTGTTGATTACTAAATGAATCTTTAGATATCAGAAAATAGTTAAATACTAATCAATTAATTGCTAATATAAAGTAATTAGGGGAAAGGAAGAAAATAATGACGTCGGTATCAAAGGTAGATGTTCAAGTTGGAAGGCTCTGTAATATATCGTACGTACACTGCCCTG
Source organism: Serripes groenlandicus (assembly GCA_031761405.1). Taxonomy (NCBI): domain Eukaryota; kingdom Metazoa; phylum Mollusca; class Bivalvia; order Cardiida; family Cardiidae; genus Serripes; species Serripes groenlandicus. The sequence goes on along the minus strand of JASEVX010000005.1, from coordinate 67,022,037 downwards.
TTTCGGTGACGGACCTACTTCTTTTTGTTATGCATGTGCTCTTCAATTTGAAGAGTTCTGTGAATTCATTGATTGTTGTGGTCTCGAGTGTTTTGATTGAGTGATTGTTTTTTTTTTTACACCCTTTTAAACATTTTTAGCTCACCTATGCACGAAGTGCAAGGTGAACTATTGTGATCACATTTTGTCCGGCTTCCGTCCGTCATGCGTCGTCAACATTTGAGCTTGTTAACACTCTACGGGCTACATTTTGCATCCAATCTTCATGAAAGTTTATCAGAACGTTCATCTCCATAAAATCTTGGACAAGTTCGAAACTGGGCCATATGAGGTCAAAAACTAGGTCACTAGGTCGAATTGAAGGGAAATCTTGTTAACACTCTGGAGGCCACATTTTAAACTTGAGCATGTTGAAACTTTATCAGAATGTTTGTCTTGATATGTAGGTCAAGTTCGAACATGGGTCAAGTCGGGTCAAAAAGTAGGTCACTAGGTCAAATTGAAGGAAAATCTTGTTAACACTCCAGAATGTTTGTCTTAAAAATATCTAGATCAAGTTCGAATATGGGTTATGCCGGGTCAAAAACTAGGTCACTAGATCAAATTGAAGGAAAATCTTGTGAGCACTTTGGATGCCGCATTGTATGCTGCAGCATCTTTGAATTTTGTCAGAATGTTTGTCTTAAAGATATCTAGATCAAGTTCAAATATGGGTCATATTGGATCAGAAACTAGGGTCATTTGGCCAAATTGAGGGAAAATCTTGTTAACTCTGTAGAAGTCGCATGTTCAGAATGTTGAGCTGAATGATATCTAGGCCAAGTTCGAATATGGGTCATGCCGGGTAAAAAATTAGGTCACTAGGTCAAATTGAAGGAAATCTTGTTAACACTTTGGATGCCACATTTTTTGCTTCAGCAGCTTGAAATTTGGTCAGAATATTTGTCTAAATGATATCTAGGCCAAGTTCGAATATGGGTCATGCCGGGTTAAAAACTAGGTCACTAGGCCAAATTGAAGGATAATCTTGTTAACACTCTGGATACTGCATTTTTAATTTCAGCATGATAAAACTTTATCAGAATGTTTTTCTTGATGATATGTAAGCCAAGTTCGAATATGGGTCGTGCTGGGAAAAAAACTAGGTCAATAGATCAAATTGAAGGAAAATCTTGTGAACACTTTGGATGCCGCATTTTTTGCTTCAGCAGCTTGAAATTTGGTCAGAATGTTTGTCTGAATTATATCTTGGTCAAGTTCGAATATGGGTCATATTGGATCAGAAACTAGGTCAATAACGGAAAATATTGTTCAAACTCCAGAGACCGCATTTTTACTTTGAGCAAGTTGAAACTTTGTCAGAATGTTGTCTCGATGATATCTAGTCCATGTTGGAATATGGGTCATATCAGGTAAAAAAATATAGATCACTAGGCCAAATGAAGGAAAATATTGTTAACACTGTGGAGGTTGCATTCAGAATAATTGTCTTGATGTGTTTTGCATTGCAGTACATTGTATAATTAAGGTGAGCGATCCAGGGCCATCATGGCCCTCTTGTTATTTCAATACTGTTAATTATAAGCTGTGCTAATTGTGAATTATAAGCCTTGCTTTACGGTTCACCACAAAGACATTACTTCAGAAAACATTTTCAATCAGTGATTTTACTTCAATTATGTTTATGGAAAGTTTCCATCTTGCCAAGATATTTTTCAAAGTCATCTGCTGTAGATTTGCTGTATTTTGGAAAGGGTTATGTTGGTCTAACATGTCAACATAATTGCAGCACATTCTATATTAGGTGTTTGGTTCCTAGTTAAGAAAATATTTAATCTTTTTTTTTTTTACCCTTTCCCACAAACAGGAAATCTACAGCAGATTAAAAACATCTTGGCAAATATATTGAAAAAGATGTGGAAAATCTCTATAAATCATTAAATGAAGGTTTAATTATTGAATAAATTTGAAAACTTTGTGTCAAAAGAAGAAATTATAGGCAATTTATTCTTTTGTAACAATGTTAACGAAAGTCCTCTGTTGCAGATGTGTTTGTATGTGCAAAAGAGTCAAGATCAAGGTCTGGGATTGTCTGTCTATTAATATACATGTTCAACCATTTTCCACTTGTAGAGGAATTTTGATCCATCTGCAGTCCATGACTTGAAAACATTGTTGCGTTCAAAGTTATCTGCTGCATAATTGTTGTAAGTGAGAAAGTGTTATACAGTATGTAAAAGCCTGTTTTAATAAATTTGTGGATGATCATGATTTTTATTAACAAAGTTCTAATACCTTTTATAGAGACTGCCTGAATATTTACTTCCAGAAAAAGTATTGAATATATTTGAACAGAAGAAATTGCTTATTATGCAATTGGCCTTTTTGCTTTTTGTAATATCACCTGAGCTGAAGGCTCAAGGTGATCTGTTCTGATCACTCTCTTATTGAGTCTGTTGTCCATTATTAACTTTTAGCTTTAAAAAACATCTCCTTAACCAATGGACAAATTTTAACCAAACTTCAAAGGAATGATCCATTGGTGACCTTTTTTAGATCACCTAGAGCTGAAAGCTCAAGGTGAGCTATTCTGATCACTCTGTGTCCGTCGTCTGTCCGTCGTCCGTCGTCGTTAACTTTTGGCTTTAAACATCATCTCCTCCTAAACCGCACAAACAATTTCCACAAAACATCACAGGAATGTTCCTTTGGTGGTCCTCTTTCAAAATTGTTCAAAGATTGAAATTCCATTGAGAACTTTGGTTGCTGCGGCATCAGAAAGGGGACAAAATGTCCAAACTTTAAAAATCTTCTCCTCCGAATCTGCCTGTCAGATTCAAATATAATTAGGTAGAAATGTTCCTTGGGTGACCCTCTATAAAATTTGTTCAAGCCATACTGATTGGTCGAAAAACATGGCAGTCAGGCCGCATCAGAAAAGGGGCAAAATGACAAAATTTGAAAATTCCATTTTTATGAAATTGTTTGTCTAATTTTTAGAAAATATAATACGAGTCTTACTCTAATGATCCTCTATTTAATTTGTTTAAGCCGTTTTGATTGGTTACACAATCATATCAACCAGGCGTCATCACAAAAGGGATAAATTTAACCTTTAGCTACAAATGACAACCAACTCCTACCATTCCAATAGATCAATTTCCACAAAACATCACAGGAATGTTCCTTTGGTGGTCCTCTTTCAAAATTGTTCAAAGATTTAAATTCCATTGAGAACTTTGGTTGCTGCGGCATCAGAAAGTGAGAAAAATACCCAAATTTTAAAATCCTTTTCCTCCATAATCTGCTTGTGCGATTGCAAGATAATTTGGTAAAAATGTTCCTTAAGTGACCCTCTAAAAAAACTGTTGAAGCCATATTGATTTCATGGAAAAACCAGCAAGGCGGCATCAGGAAAGGTGCAAAATGACAAAAACTTTATAATTCCATTCTTATTTAAGTTCTTTTTAGATTTCAAGATATAAATGGCCTTTACTGATAAGCTGTTTCTTGAGAAGTGTCCACTCCTTGCAGTTTCATTTGCACTCCATGATCAAATTTTCCCAGATATTTGCAGTTAAATATTTGCTACTAGTTTACTAACAATTAGGTGATCGATTTAGGGCCATCTTGGCCCTCTTGTTTTAAATAATTCTATGAAGAACTTTGGTTGCCTCGACATCAGAAAAGGGGGGGAAATGACTTATCTTTGAAATTCTTCTCCTTTGAATCTGCTTGTAGGATTCCATAATAATTTGAATGGTTGAAAGACATAGCATACAGATGAATTCAGAAAATGGGAAAAGTTAACTTTTAGCCTCAAATAACATATTCTTATCCATTGGACCGATTTCAACCAAACTTTAATAGGAACATCACTTCAGGGGTCCTCTTTCAAAATTGTTCAAAGATATATATACTATCTACAGACAACTTTGGTTGCTGTGGCATCAATAAGGGAGAAAAATGCCATAAATTATGGATTTGTCTTTTAAATTTCATTCTTATTCAATATCTTATCTGATTTCAACCAAACTTCACAAGAATGTTCATGTGGTGGTCCTCTTTCAAATAGAAGTTAATGACCTTTACTAATAAACTGTTTCGTTTGCATTTCATTCCGACTCTTGAGCAATTATTCACCTTTTATTAGAAGTAGAATTTGCTACTTTACTATCTCGAATGTGATCGCTTTAGGGCCTTCTTGGCCATATTGTTTGAAAAGTGATCTGCTGCACATAATTATTTAGATCACCTGAGCCAAAGGCTCATGGTGATCTATTCTGATCACTCTCTGTCCGTCGTCCATTCGTCGTTAACTTTTAGCTTTAAACAACATCTCCTCCTACACCACCGACCAATTTCAATCTATCTTCACAGGAATGTTCATTTAGTGGTCCTCTTAAAAATTGTTCAAAACTTGAAATTCTATGGAGAACTAAAATGGTTGCTGCGGCATCAGAAAGGGGGGAAATTGAATCTCTGAATCTGCCTGTCCAATTCCAATATTACTTGGTCAAAATGATTCTTGGATGACCCTTTGCAAAAGTTGTTGAAGCCATACTGATTGGTGGAAAAACATGGCAGCCAGAAGGCATCAGAAAAGGGGCAAAATTCCATTATTATGAAAGTGCTTGTCTGATTTTAAGATAATTGCATTGAAATCTTACTTCAGTGATCCTCTTCTTAATTTGCATAAGCCATATTGATTAGTTACATATTGATAGCAACCAGGCGTCATCATAAAATGGGTTAAATTAACTTTCAGCTTCAAATGACAACTCCTACAATTTCACTGAAATAATTTCAACTAAACTTTACAGGAATGTTCCTTTGTTGGTCTCGTTTCAAATTGTGGAAAGACATACATTCTGTGTAGAACTTTGGTTGCTGTGGCATCAGAAAGTGAGAAAAATGCCAATATTTTAATATTCTTCTACAACAAAATCCACTTGTTCGATTCCAAAATAATTTGGTAGAAATGTTCCTTGATCTACACTCTAAACAAATGTTCAAGCCGTTTTGTTTTGTTGAAAAATAGGCCAGCAAGGCAGCATCAAAAAAGAGGGAAATGACAAAATGTTAATTATAATTCCATTCTTATTAAAGTTCTTGTCAGATTCCGAGATTAATAAGCAGATATGTTCCTATTGTGACCCTTTATATAATTTGTACTTTTAAAAAAGACAGCTGTTAGGTGGCATCAGAATATGGGTAAATGAACTTTTAGCTTCAAACCACATCTCCTCCTAAACTATTGGTCCGATATCAACCAGACTTGACAGGAATGTTCCTTTGGTGGTCCCCTTTCAAATTGAACAAGGATTTAATGCCTTTACTTTTAAGATATTTCATTAACTGAAGTTTCATTTAATTGCACTCTTGCAGTAAAATGTTTGCTTCTATACTATCACTCAGGTGATCGATTTAGGGCCATCTTGGCCATCTTGTTATACAAACAAAGTATTTTTTTTGGGGGGGTATATAGGAATCACCCTGTACATCCGTCTGTCCGTCCGTCTTTCTGTCCATATGTCTTGTAAGCGCAACTCCTCCTTAACGGCTAGACCGATTCTGATGAAACTTTACACATTTGCAGTACGCATACACAACCTGAGGATGTGCATGAAGTAAGATTATCTTGGTCGGAAATATATCCGTCTGTCTGTTCATATGTCTTGTAAGCGCAACGGGGGTATCCTTTTGTGAGTTCACTCACAGTTCTAGTTTTAAATTGGTCTGCATGAGAAATAGGATTAATCATGGAAATAAATTTAACCGATAGATGTCAAATTGACAACAACCCAGAAAGGGAATGTAAAGGTTAGATTAGAAACCCGTGTTTTTAGAGTTTTTTTATCCCTTTCCCACTTGCAGATGCATTATGTTGAAAAGATTGTCACAAAAGAAGACATTGCTTATAATTCATAATCATGATGATCATAATAATGAGCAATTCCTGCATTTGCCACAATGTTTTCAACTCTTATTATTAAATTATTAAATTCATGGACATTTTTTTAAATTTTAATTTATAAGGCTGTTTTCAAAGTCATTTGTTGTAGATTTATTGTATGTGGGAAAGGGTCAGTAGTATATTATAATATCTTTGTTTTCTTCCAGATATACATACAATCACTGCTTGGTGACATAAATGGATTCAGCACTTCTGTTGTAAATAACGATGTCAGTCTTACAAGTATGATCTTGAAGAATAGGGATGATATCGAGAGAGAATCAGCAACTGTTATTGTGCCGGGTGATTGTAATAGCGAAATCAAGATCCATGGACCACTGGATCATGTCATATTTGCCAAAAGTGTTATAGGGAATCTGATGCGACAGCAGGCTGTTGTTGTCAACAATGAAGGAGATGTAAATAATGATAGTCCTACACCATACCTCTCACACGCGGACTCTAGTCATAAAGCTGAAAACAATGGTTTAACCAAACAAAGTGTGAAAGCTGCAACCAAAAAAACGTTGTGTAAATCAAACAGTGATTATGTGTATAGTAGAAGAAAAAACATTGATGAGTCATTGGCCAAAAATGTTGGTTACCATGGTAATGATGCAATGTTTCAGGACAGTTCATCTGAATCGTCCGACAATGACGATGTGATTATAGAGATTCAAAATGATCCTGATTATCAAAGTAAGATAGAATTCGCTCTCAAATTGGGCTATAATGAAGCTGATTTGTGTCATGCTTTGAAAAAATTGGGAGTAGATTCCAGTCAAAATGAGCTTTTGACCGAATTAATTAAACAGGGAAGTTTAGGTGGCCATGCAGAGCCTGGTGATGAATGGATTGTTACAGAGGATCATTCTGTTATGAAGGAAGATGTTACTAAAGTGATAGGGGAATCGGGAAGAAAGCAGAAGGATGCCTCAGATAATCTTCGTCATATCATCATTGACGGTAGCAACATAGCAATGAGGTAGGACTTAAACCCTGTAGACTTAAACCCTGTATGTGGAGACAACATTTCCACAACAGATGGCTTTGAAAATATCGGGGGGGGGGGGGAAACTTCGGGAAATAACTCTAAATGAAAGTGTTTTATTGAATAGAGCATTGTGGCAAGAGGAGAAGTTGTTCTAAGTTCTCCTGTTGCCACAAGTTTTTTAAAGGTCACCTGATGCAGATGCATAAACATTCTTTTACATAAAGGGAATTGGAAAGGGTTGAACTAGTTTGGAGACATCTGCAGCAGATGGCTTTTGTGGTGGCAAAAGGAGTCGGTGCACAATGTGTAATTTCTCTGATTGCCAAAATGATTTAAATTCTATTCAGTGATTATATTTACACTATCATTCTTAGAGATTTACTACTTGTTTGCCTACATTTTTTCACAGTCATTGTATGTGGGAAATGGTTGAAAGATAAAGGACTTGAGAGGGCTAGATATCCTTTTCCTACTTAAAACAAATCTGCATCAGTGGACTTTGATAACATTTGAGGAAATTCGGCGGAAAACTATAGAAAGTATCTATAGATGAAAGTTAAATTTTAAATGACTCCTTTTGCCACAACTTTTTCCAAAGTTGTTTGCTTCATGCAGCAGAATCTGAGATGCATTAAAATTCATCCAGATTGTCTCAGTGTTGATTATGTTAACCCTTTCCCTCATATAGACGCTTTCTGACACCTGCAGCAGACGGCTTTTTGAAAACATAGTGACAAAAGAAATTGCTCAGAACAAGCAATTTCTCCTTTTGTCACAATGTTTTTCACTTTTAGGTTATCCATTTAATTATAGAGATTTTCTATGTTTTGACAAAATATGATCAAAGTTGTTTGCTGCAGAATTGTCGTATGAGGGAAAGGGTTAAGTAATTTGGTGGTGAAAAAGGGTTTTAATACATGAGTGATGTGCCTTATCTAGGTACCAGTATTATTGTAAACCTCCCCATTACCTAATTTGCCATTTTTAGCTTGACTTTTCGAAGAAAAGGCTAGCTCTCCTACTTGTGTTGGCGTTGGTGTCTCACCTGGGTTAAGTTTTTTGTACCACCTCACTTTTTAGTTCACCTAAAGAGGAAGTGCGAGGTGAGCCTTTTTTATCACTCATCGTATGTCTGTACGTCTGTTAACAATTATCTACAAATGACTTCTCAGGAATGTTCCTTAGACGGTCCTCTTTTAAAGTTGTTCAAAGAATTTAATTCCAAGTAGAACTTTGGTTGCTGCAGCATCAGAAAAGGGGAATTTATCAAAACTTTAAAAATCTTCTTGTCCAAAAGTACTTGCCCGATTTGAAAAAATGTTCCTTGGAACACGCTCTACCTAGATTGTTCAAAATATTTTCGATACGTTGAAAAACATGGCCGCCCTGTTTGTTTAATAATTGCTTATTTTAATTTGGTGAATACGTTGCATATATATCTAAAATTCTGTACGAAACTAATATTTAAATGCTATTTAAAAGGAATATTAAGATATGTGTAGTCACTGTAGTGTTTATATATCAACGGCGACAAGCTATGATGTGTTCATGGATACATCTATGCAAAATTACCTTCATAAAACCTAAAAATTGTCTATACAATTGAAAAAGAGAGCACAATGTCATATAAAAAAAAAAAAATGGGGAAAAAGGGCTGGGGGCAAGTTTCTTACCGGACACATTGATATTTAACAATTTCTTGAGCCCTGCTGTCAAGAGTTCTGCGTAAAATTAAAAGCAGTTGTTTGCGGGAGATTTGTTTTATATATCTGTGAATGGGGTTTGAAATATCTGTTTCTTCAGATGCTTTTATGGATATTAATCTAATTGGTCCAAGTTACTACACTATTACCAACACTATTTCTGATTGCTCATCATCAGTAATTCCTACGTTTGCTACAAATGTTTTCAAAAGACTTCTGCTTCAGATGCCTCAGTATGTGTCTGCATGTGGGAATGGGTAAATCATGTACATAATTATATCTTATCTTTAAGCCATGGTAACAAAGAGACTTTTTCATGTCATGGAATCAAGCTGGCTGTTGAATGGTTCAGGGAAAGGGGACATAAAGACATCACTGTATTTGTGCCGCAGTGGAGAAAAGAAACTTCTAGATCAGATTCAAGGATAAAAGGTAATTTAGGGTAATTTTTTCCCACATGCATACATATTTTGATTTAACTGCAGCAGATGACTAAACATTGTGGCTCAACTCTTTCCCAAATATAGACGCTTTCTGACGCAGACCAAAGAAACACTACAAACATGGAGACAAATGTTAACAACTTTTTTCAGTATTTACATGTATGCCTACATTTATAGAAATTTTCTGTTCTTTAACGTAGATGTTTTCAAAGTCGCCTGCTGTAGATTTTTAGCTCACCTGAGCATGAAGTGCTCAAGTTATTGTGATCGCCTTTTGTCCAGCATCCGTCAACATCTTCTCCTCAGTAACCAGTGGGACAATTTGGATGAAACTTCACAAAAAGCATCATCTCAATGATCTCACCAGAATTCCTTCAAATTTTTGGGATCCATGCAGAATTCTGGTTTCCATTGCAACGAAAAAGAAAAAAAAAAAAATTCTACTTCTCCAAAACTGGTTGGCCGATTTTCAAATAATTTCGTAGAAATGTTTCTTGGATGACTCTATCAGAATCTTTCAAGCCATGTTGATTGGTCAAAAAACATGGCCACCAGGGGGCGGGGCTATTTTGATTTATATGGTTATAGTGAAAACCTGAAAAATCTTCTCCTCCGAAAGTGTCGGGCCGATTTTCAAATAATTTTGCAGAAATGTTCCTTAAGTGACCCACTATCAGATTGCTTCAAGCCATGTTAATTGGTCGAAAGACACGGCCGCCACAGGGCGGGGCTATTTAATACTATATGGCTATAGTAAAAACTTAAAAAATCTTTTCCTCCGAAAGTGTTAGGTCGATTTTTAAATAATTTTGAGAAATGTTCCTACGGTGACCCTCTATCAGATTCCTTTAAGCCATGTTGATTGGTTAAAAACTATGGCCGCCAGGGAGCGGAGCTTATATGGCTAAAGTGAAAAAAAACAAAAACAGGTGTGCGATCGATCCATGGCCATCATGGCCCTCTTGTTTGTATGTCGGAGAGGGTTAAGGAAAATTTGCTTATTTGTCTGTTGTATTTAATTATTATATGTGCAGCTAATATTCATGTGATTTTTGTGGTGCTTGCCTGAAAGTCAAGGATGACTTTCCATACTGAAATTTAATGAATGTTTATGGGATAGTGGAATACCAAGAGGTCAGTTGTAGATTCAACACATTTTAGCTCACCTGAGCACAATGTTTAAGGCGAGTTATTGTGAACACCCTTTGTCCGGCTTGCGTCGTCTGTCGCCTGTTGTTTGTCTGTCAACATCTTCTCGTCTGTAACCAGTAGGTCAGTTGGGATGAAACTTTACAGAAAGCATCCTCTCAATGTCCTCACTAAAATTCCTTCAATTTGTTTTGATCCATGCAGAATTCTGGTTTCCATGGCAACCAAAAAAAAGAAACCTTCTCCTCCCACACTGGTTGACCGATTTCCGAAAAAAAATGCAGAAATATTCCTTGGGAGGGGGATGTTTTGCGTTATCGTGAACACTTTAATATTCTTCTTCATCAAAAGAATCTGGCCTCATTTTAAATCATTTCATAGAAATGTTCCTTGGGTGACTCTCTATCACATTTCTTCAAGCCTTGTTGATTACTCAAAAAATATGGTCGCCAGAGGGCGGGTCTGTTGTGATTTATATGGCTTTAGTGACAATTTGAAAAAACTTCTTCCTCGAAAATTTATTTTGTAGAAATTTTCATTTGGTGCCCTTTAAACTGGTTCCTTATTGATCGGTCGAAAAAATAAGGCTGTTTTGCCTTATACGGTTAAATTGAAAACTACAAAAATCCTCTCATCCAAAAGTATCTGGCCAATTTCCAAATAATTTTGCAGAAATAATCCTAGGGTGAGCGATCCAGGGCCATCATGGCCCTTTGATATTCTAGTAGTATTCAACATTTGTACTGATTGTATTTTGTTCTTTTGTCGTAGATCAAGCTATATTGAATCAGTTGGAAAAGGAGAAATTCCTTGTGTACACTCCAGCACGACGTATTGGTGGTAAGCGTGTTGTCTGCTATGACGACCGATACATCCTGAATCTGGCTGTCGAGACGGACGGTATTGTGGTATCTAACGATAACTACAGAGATCTACTTGATGAGAAAGAGGACTTTAAAAAAGTTATTGAACAGCGGCTTTTAATGTACTCATTTGTCAATGACAGGTAGGTTATTCAATAACTGATTTAACCCATTCTCACTTGAAATTGCAATTTGATGCGTCTTCAGCAGACCACTTTAGAAAACATTGTCCCTGAAATAGAAAATACTCATAATTTAATTATTTTACTTTCAATTATAAAGATTTCTCATATTTTCGCCTAAATTTTTCAAAGTTGTTTGCTGCAGAAAGGGTCTTCTGCTTTTAAAACATCTGAGTTAACTGTTTCATGCAAAAAACAAATCTACAGCAGAGGTCTTTGAAAACATCTAGGTAAAAATATACAATCTCTGTAAATGAATGTTTAGTTATAATTATACCCCCGCAAATGTAGTTTGAAGGGGGTATACTGGAATCAGCCTGTCGGTCGGTCATCCGGTCGGTCTGTCCGCAAAATCTGTTCCGTTGTACTCCTCCTTCAGTTTCTACCTGATTGACTTGATACTTGGCATAAATGGTAATCAGGAGTAGTAGATGTGCAACACGCAAATTTCATGTCCCTGTGACCTTGACCTCTGACCTTGAAATAGGATTTTTTTTGGTTAAAATCTAATCTGTTGTACACCTCCTTCAGTTTCAACTTGATTTACTTGATACTTGGCATAAATGTTCACAGGAGTAGTAGATGTGCAAGACACAAATTTCATGTCCCTGTGACCTTGACCTCTGACCTTGAAATAGGTTTTTTTTTTTTGTTAAAATCTAATCTGTTGTACTCCTCCTTCAGTTTCAACCTGATTAATTCATACTTGGCATAAATGTTAATCAGGAGTAGTAGATGTGCAAGACGCAGATTTCATGTCCCTATGACCTTGACCTCTGACCTTGAAATAGGATTTTTTTTTTGTTAAAATCTAATCTGTTGTACTCCTCCTTCAGTTTCAACCTGATACACTTCATACTTAGCATAAATGTTAATCAGGAGTAGTAGATGTGCAAGACGCAAATTTCATGTCCCTGTGATCTTCACCTTGACGTCTGACCTTGAAATAGGAATTTGTTTTGTTAAAATATAATCTGTTGTACCCCTCCTGTGTCTGGTGCTGTTCCCTTCAAGAAGCTGTGCTAGTGTCAAGAGGTAGAACATGATATTATATTACAATATAGCTACTGTAAACTACCTAAATTACGTAAGGATTTTATATTCCCTTATATTCGCAAGCTGATCTCCTCGCGAAATTAATACCTTGCGAAAATATATCGATCAGAAGTGAAATTTAAACTTCTGCTACTTATTCTCAAAATTAAAATATCAAAATATCAAAATCATGATAAATATCGAAAATAGGTCCTCGCGAATATTCAGTATTTTACAGTAAAAAACCTTGTTACTTTTTTGAATAAAGAATGTGGTTCATTTTCTTCTTGTTTGTTTGTTTTCTGAAACTAGAAAACTAAATCAAAACTTATTTCATGAGGAAATAGTACTTTATGCGGATTGTATTTTATGCATTAGAAAATGTTCCTGACAAATTTCTTTAAAATTAGATTTGTATATTGCTTTTTGATATCATCTTAGTATTTCTTTTTGATATCATCTTAGTATTTCTTTTTGATATCATCTTAGTATTTCTTTTTGATACTGATATTCAAATTGTCTGAGTCAAAGATAATACTGTGAGATATAATATGTGTCAGGGGTTGGGGCGGGGGTATTAATCACCTTTAGTGATAGTTCTAGTTAATTATATTGTGAGAAAATTGGAGATTTCCCCTTTTGGCAAAATGTTTTAAAATGTATCTGCTGCAAATGTGGGAAAGGGTTTAAAGTTAAAATATCTGTTAATTTGTAAGTGTAAATTTTAATTTCTTCTTTTCCTTCAATACTTTCGATGATTAAAAATCCAGAGGACATTTGATACCTTTAAGACAAAAACAGTTGTATAAAAAGGATATGGTTGCCTGAAAATGGATCTGCATGTGGCAAAGGATAAAACCCTCAATTCTTTTGATTGTTTTACTTAGGTTTATGCCCCCTGATGACCCGCTTGGACGAAATGGCCCCGACCTTGAAGAGTTCTTGCAAAAGGAATCCTCCCATCCCAAGACACTACCTCCGCTGTGTCCATATGGAAGTAAAAAATGTACCTACGGAAACAAGTGTAAATTCTATCACCCGGAGAGACGCAATATTTCACAGAAATCTGTGACAGAAAAATTGGCAGAACAGTCTAAGCTGAGAATGACGGAATTCAAGGAAAGAAGTGCACAAGGTTAGAAGTTGTCAAAATAACTGAACCCTCTAGTACATAAACTAACTGAACCCTCTAGTATATTACACAATTTTGGTTTAGCTAGAAGGTATCTAAACAATAACTTAACCCTCTAGTATATTACACAATTTTGGTTTAGCTAGAAGGTATCTAAACAATAACTGAATCCTCTAGTATATTACACAATTTTGGTTTAGCTAGAAGGTATCTAAACAATAACTGAACCCTCTAGTATATTACACAACTTTGGTTTAGCTAGAAGGTATCTAGAAATTTATTTTCGAAAATACATGACAGTATATGAAGTCCTGCCACAATACACTGTTTTCAAAAGTTTTCTGCTGCAGATGGGTCAAATTACCGGAAAGGTAATTACTTGATGCTATATTGACCCTTTCTCACATACAGGTGCTGTCTGATGCCTCTGCAGTAGATGTCTTTTGAAAACAGTGTGGCAAAAGGCGAAAAACCTTGAAAACATCTAGGCACAAAGTATTGAAAATCTCTTAATAACAATATTGTAAATGAATGGAGATGAAAACATTGTCACAATTGTGTTACAATCAAAATGCATCTACATGTTGGAACTTTTAATATTAAATTTTATAATGGAATAGACAATAATGCTTTTGAAACATTAAAAGGAATGCCTACTTTTTCCATTATGATTAGTTTCATAAAGTTATTGAGTAAAAGCTCAGCCAAGAAGACAGCAAGCTTTATCAGCTCATATGTTATTGGGTTATTGAGTTATGGGCCATTAGTTGATCAAATTGATCAGATGGGAATATTTTGTGACAGTTTTGGAACACTTATTCTCCACACTATCTGATTGTTTGTCTCAAAATATTTCTTAAAATGCCCATATTTAATCTCCTTTACATCAGAGATATTTAATATAATAAAGACTTATATCACCATAGCATGATAAGTCTGAAGGCTGCCATTTTATCCCTGTTTATGATGCACAGAAAATACCCAAGCTTGACTGGACATCCTATCAAGCATCAATATGAAACTGTATTTTCAGCTCACTTAATCCTTTTCCTCATACGACAATTCTGCAGCAGACGACTTTGAACATATTTTGTCAAAAAATAGAAATTCTCTATAATTGAATGGATAACCTATGACTAAAAGTGGAAAACATTGTGGCAAAAGGAGAAATTGCTCGTTTTGAGCAATTTCTTCTTTTGTCACTATGTTTTCAAAAAGCCGTCTGCTGCAGAGGCGTCAGAAAGTGTCTACATGAGGAAAAGGGTTAAACACAAAGTGCGTGGTGAGCTATTGTGATCACTCGACGTCCAGTGTCATTGTCTGTCTGTCTTTCCATTTGTTCACATTTTCCTACAAAGAACTTCTCCTTCTAAACCTTTGACGAATTTCAAAATAATTTCCCTAGAATTATTTTTTAGGTGGTCCTCTTTAAAATTTAATCGAAGAATATAATTTTCGTAGCTGCAGCATGAGAAAGAAAGAAAAATACCAAAACCTTTTAAATCTCTTTGTCCAAAAATACTGGCACAAATTATTCTATACCAAGAATGTTCAAATTATTTCAATCTGTTGAAAAATATGGCCGCCAGGTATATCAGGTTGTATATATAGTTATAACTTGAATGAAATTTTATACAAAAGCCTCTTCTAAGAGGGTAGAATCTTCTGGAAGCCCTGAAACTTTAATAAGTTTTTCCACGAAACTAAAGATATTATTTCATTGAAATATTTCAGACATAAAGAAGCCATCTCTTGGTAGAACAAAGTCACTGAATCCTGGAGAGATAGGGAAATGTCCTGAGGAGTTCCGATTCACCAGTAACCAATCAGAAAGCATCAACAGTGTGGACAAGAAAGACGATGACACATGTCTTCTCTTTAACAAAAAACTCTCCGAAAATCTACGCAAAATGGAGAAGGAAAAAGATGTTAAAGAACCGATGCAGAGAACACCAGACAAAAAGGGAAATAAAAAGAAAAGTAAGGATAACCAGACCAGTCCACGATGGAATTTCCTACCAGGAGGGGTATCCCTAGGTGGGGTTTCACCAGGCGGGTCGTCATCTCGAGGCACATCCCCAGTCAGTAACCTCATAGTCCCCGGTCAGGATCTAGGTTATGATGACGGGGAAAAGTTTTTATGTGGACATCTTTTACTAGCAAAGAAACTGTCTGATGAGGCTAATGAGTCAAGTAAAAACAAGAAAGCTGCTGAAAAACAGATAAAAGAAAGCCCACTAGCAGCCCGGGGTTCCAACTTGTCGTATCATTTCAGTGAAATTCCTCCTGGTGCAGACCAAAATAAACCAAAGCTGAAAGTGCAGAGGCCTCCAGTACAAAAGCAAACCTTGTCAAGGCAGTATTCTCTTCAAGGTGTGGAGGACCCCAGGCTTCACCAAGGACACAGTCCTCTCAGACAGCAGCTTTCCTATGGGGGAAGGACACAACAATTACTAAAAAATATGCCAAATACGGCCGATGTTGATTCCTTGATGAGAGATTTCATGCAGGGTCAAAGTCAGACTAATGCTGGGCAACAAACCATGTTTGTTGCAGAAATATCTAACCCACCACCTCAGCCAGTTCAAATGCAGCATGGAAATAAACAAACTCTGGCTAGAATGGCAAGCGAAGGGTTTACACCTTCCTTGAACCATGGGTACCACCACAATTACACCATGAACAACCCTTCTCACACACCCGTAACTCGCATGCAAAGTGCCCCAGATCAGTTTATTTTGCAACACCAGCAAGTACGAAGCCCACCAAAGATGACAAGACAAAATAGTTCCTCAGATACACAGTTGAACAAAATGGACATGGACAATGCTTATCTTTCTGGTCGACCGGTACATAATGATAATGGTGAGAGTTCTAGTGGATCTACAACAGGAGATGGTGGACCTATCCCTTTCCAGTTTATTAGACCCCCGTCTCATGGCAGGACCATGGGCAATGTTAACCAAGCTTTACAGCCGAATGCTCCAAGGGATATGAACTATCAGTACCAACAAAACCAATTTATGAGTCAACAAAACTATGAAGGCCAACAACAAGCACAATCTTACAGAAATATGTACAATTCTGGTGTGTCATACGGTGTTTCTCCTCCCACAGTAATAGGACCTGTATACTCCGGCATCAGGTTGAACCAGTCTCCTGCTGGACTTGGGTCTACTGGGATACATGCAGGACAACAAGTACCAATGGGCATTCCAGAATATGGTCCACTTGGGGTACAAAACTACCAACCAGGACCACCACATTTCTTAGATCAGCAAACTTCTCGTATATGGGGAAACAGTGGACAGTTTTTACCAACTGGGTCAAGGAGTGGTTTTCAAGGAAATAGTCAAAGTGAAAGAACTTCACCAGTGCACATGTCCCCAATAATATCATCCCAGCAATCAAACAGGGTAAGTCCTGTGCCCAATGTGAATGAGTCGTTTCTAAATGATCCAAAAAGATATGAATTGTACAACAATTTGTGCAAATTATTCCCAGAAGAAAAAGTTAGAATTGTAATGATGTTGCATCCTGAAGCAAATAACCCAAATGACATTTGTGCCTACTTGATTGGTGCAAAATAATTGCAACCCAAATGACATTTGTGCCGACTTTATTGGTGCAAAATAGTTGCAACTCTAATGACAGTTTTGCCTACTTGATTGATGCAAATTAGTTGCAACTCTAATGACATTTGTGCCTACTTGATTGGAGCAAAATAGTTTCAACCCTAATGACAGATTTGCCTACTTGTCTGGTTGAAAATACAAGGGTGTTTTAATAGTTTGCGGAAAAGGGCACTTATTCCTGTATTATGGCAGATATGTTGCTGGAACTTTATATAAATAATGTTTGATTCAATTCCAATTGGATAATTGTAACTACTGTAATGTCACTATACCGGCCCAATACATTTTGACGTTGACGTCAATGTATCAGTACATGATAACTGCTTTGAAAGTCATTCAGGGCTGTTCAAAATACTCTGAATTGAATAAAATACATTTTATATGTTTGAGCCATGTTACTAGAAACAGTGTCTAAACGATTCTGTCTGTATGTTAGATATAGACACATGGACTGCTGAGGTAAGCTATTTATCATGCAGCTCACTGACGATGGGAAAGTGTGATCGACGTTATGGATATAGGATGAATGCTACGCTTGTTATCCCCGATTGTTTTCTCTTCCCTCCCCGAACCATTAATATCACTTGTAGACTGATGCTTTGTTCACAGTAGGCATTTTTCATTATGTCCAAGTGTTTTGCATTGAAAGTTCTATTCCGGCAACATCATATCAGTAGATGGCTGGAATAATTACCTCTCATTCTCAACAAAGAACACAGATCTGTTTATTATCTTTTGAATAGGGAATAACGTGATCCACATAATAGTGCAATTTTATGGAAATGCTAAAAAAGATAAAGATATTGGAGCAATTTTCCGCAAACGTTTTGATTACCCTAACGACAGTTGTACCTATTTGATTGGTACAAAAGAGTCATAACTAATACATTTTGTGAATAATTGTTATTTGCAAAATGCTTGTAACCCTATTGACTTTTGTGTCGACTTGATTGGTGCAAATAAGTTATAAACCTGATTAATGTTGTGGCTATTAGATCTTTGCTTAACCCTAAGGACATCTGTACCTTATAATTTTATTGACTGGAACAAAAATAGCTGTAACTCTGATTAATTGGTGCAAAATAGTTGTAACCCAAACAACTTTTGTGCCTTCTTGATTGGTGCAAATCAGATTCAAATGAATTTTAAGTTTGTGCGCTAACGATAAAACGTTATTTTATCATTGAATAACACATATTGTCATATCTTCATTTTGAAAAATGTTTGCATATTTTGAATGTCATTCAACAAAATATGAAAACTCTTCATGAATAAAAAGATAGAAGTATTGAAAAGAGTTGAAAACATTGTGATAAAATGAGAAATTGCTCATCATGAACAATTTCTTCTTTTTTACAATGCTTTCGTAAGTTGCTTGCTGCAGATGTTTCAAAATGTATCTGCATGTTAGAAGGGTTAACTTGTTTTATTCAGAGTTTAGAGCAAGTCCATGTTTGTGTTGTTTGAGAGTGCATTCGGTTGTACAATTTTATATTTTAGTATTTAGTGTTTTATATGAAAGTATTTGATCAGTTTTAAATTCTTTGTAAATAAGATAAAATATCCAAACTTAAGCGAGCCCAATTGTAGCTAAAAGGGTCTTGGTGGGATTCATTTCTGTTGTATGAAATTGAAATCACTATTACAAAGCCACTGTACATTGTCAACAGCTTTGTTTTAGGGAGACTTGACTGATGTTAAAGTATTATTAATATCAGCATTGAATAACTTTAAACCTTTCCCATATTCAGCAAATCTGAATCAGACCATTTTGGAAACGTCTTGCCAAAAATATAATAAATCTCTAAATGAAAGTATAAATATTCAAGTGACTTGAAAACATTGTAGCAAAACAAGAAGTTGCTCATAATAAGTAATTTCTCCTTTTGTCACAATGTTTTCGAAATTCGTCTGCTGCATATGCGTCTGAATGGGGGAAAGGGTTAAACTTTCCAATGATTGAACAAGACGGTACAGAATTGTTTTGATTTGAGTAAATTTTAATATAATGTTAAGGCATGTACATTTATATTTGATAGTTAAATAATTGGATTGATTCCAGTCTAAGTGTGTTTGATATTTAAATGAATGGACTGATTCCAGTCTAGCTGTGTTTCTTGTTTTAATGCACATCCCATTGTGTTGGCTTCATGCCAAAATGGTTGTAACTATATTTTGTCAGGTCACATTTGTTATTCCCGCTTATTATCCCAGAGATCTCTACGCCATACTTTCACTTACTGACATACTGGCACGCGAACACTGATCCTTAAAGTTACAGTATAATTATGAACTTGGTACAATATATCTCAAGTGTACTTATTTGTTTTTAGCTCTACTGGCCAAAGGCCAGAAGGGCTTATGTCGTGGCGATTTGTCCGTCGTGCGTGCGTCCGTCCGTCCGTAAACAATTTCTTGTTAACACGATACAGTCTTCACTTTTGATTGTATCTCAACCAAACTTATACAGTAGTTAGATATTCATGAGAGCCCGGTTCCTTTTGAAAACCAGCCAGATCTGCCCATGTATGACTGGATTATGGCCCTTGAAATGGTCAAAATTGCTATAAAAGAGCTTGTTAACACGATACAGTCTTCACTTTTGATTGTATCTCAACCAAACTTATACAGTAGTTAGATATCCATGAGAGCTTGGTTCCTTTCGAAAACTAGCCAGATCCGCCCATGCAAGACTGGATTATGGCCCTTGAAATTGTCCAAATTGTTATAATTGAGCATGTGAACACAATAGAGGCTCCATTTACTATCTGATCTTCACCAAACTTAGATAGTAGTTAAATACTGATTAGAGCTTGGTTCCTTTTGAAAACCAGCCAGATCCGCCAATGCAAGACTGGATTATGGCCCATGAAATTGTAAAAATTACTATAATACAGCTTGTGAAAACAAAAGAGCCTCCATTTACTATCCGATCTTCACCATACATACATGCTCTGGATTGAAAATGACCAAAGAACCATACCAGTAGAGCATAGGCCCTCATGGGCTTCTTGTTACTAATTGTGTGCATGTTGAAGGCCATCTGTTTAAATGGCAATGGAATTACAATGATAAAAACAACTTTTTAAAACAGTGAAAAAAGATGAGATGTCTGTTTAATGCAAAGGTGATAATTCTACTAATTACTTTGCTCTTTTTGTGTCTTAAAATGTTGGTTTATTTGTTTGTTTTTATTGTTCTCAACTAGAAAAGCTGCTTTTGAAAAGTTGGAACACTTAATATGTTGGTTGTATACTAAACAATTGTGTCAGTGAGATTACAATATTCTTACGTATCCATTAAATACAGTAAGGTTTGTGGAGGAATTAACAGTTTACTAGACTTAAATCTGCAGCAATTGTATTTTGAAATATTCAGGGGAAAATATTGGTAAATTTATTAAAAATAAAAATTCACATTATTGCATAGAATTGAAAACATTGTAGTAAATGGAGATATTGTTCAATATGAAATATCTCTAGAAAAGAAGTTATAAATATTGAAAAAGAAGTGAAAATATTGTGGCAAAAAATTGTCGGCAATTGGAAAAGGGTTAAAGTTCCTTCAGTTATTGTTCTTTAATTATCAGATACTTAACCCTTTCTAATTACTCTGTAGCAGACACATTTTGAATAACATTGTGGCAAAAAGAGAAATTGCTCATAATAAGCAATTTCTCCTTTTGCCACAATGATTTCCCCTCTATTCAATAATAGTACTGATTCATTGGTGCCGAGGGCTCAAGATGATCTATTCTTCTCATCACTCTGTCTGTTGTCAATCGTTAACTTTTAGTTTTAAACGACATCTCCTTAATCACTGGACCAATTTCAACCTAACTTCACAGAATTGTTCTTTATGTGGAGTGGCCCTTTTTCAAAATTGTTCAAAAAATGCAGAGGCGTCAGAAAGCGTCTATATGAGGGAAAGGGTTAATACCTTGTTTCTAAATTCATGTCCTTTACTGATAAGCTGTTTCATTTACAGTGTCCATTCTGTGCAGTTTCATTCCAACTTTTGATAAAACTTTCCCATATTTTAGCAGTTACACATTTGCTACATTACTACCAATCAGGTGATCGAATTAGTCCTCTTGTTACATAATTTTACCTGGATGTTTTAAAAGTTGTATGCTGCAGAATTGTTGTACATTGGAAAAAGGGGAGTTGAAAATGCTATATCAGGCTAAAAGTGTCAAATATCTGAGAAAATCTGGAAAGAATGGTTTGGAAAAACAAACTTTATTCATTGTGACATTACAAGTCAAAAATTCTAGAGAATATTTTAAATGAAAGTATTGAATAAAGTTGTAAACATTGTTGCAAAAGGATTTATTGCTCAAGATGAGTATTTTCTCAAGTTGCAACTCTTTTCAAGTCATCTGCTTTAAAATGCTACTGCATGTTGGAGTTAAATGCAAAGGCTTCACAAGTCATTTATTTCTAAGAAGGACCCTTGTTGCTTGGTATTGCCTTTCAACGCCATTTGTTTTTGTTGTTGTTGTTGTTACTAGCATTAGCATCTTGGCTGTTCAACCCTTTTACACATTTTTTGATGCTTCTGCAGAAAACATTACGGCAAAATGAGATATTGCTCATAATGAACATTTTCCTCTTTTGCCACAATGTTTACAAAGTCTCTGCCGTAATGGTGTCATTAAGTGGCTGTATGTGGGGAATGGTTCAGTTACATGGTGCGAAGAAGAAATTTTATAATTGAAACAGAGTCAAATGAAAGAAGACTCCATTGTATAACATTGTTGTCATGGAAACACAGATCTACTGCAGATTCGCTGTATGTGGGAAAGGGTTAATAATGTAGCACATAACAGAAACAGATCACTTAATTTAGTGATTCACTAAATTACAAAGAGCAGGGACATAGTTAAGGCAGATAGCTTTCAAGTGGGAAAGGGTTAATATATGTGTCAGGGAAACAGCTAATAAATCTACATTTACTGCAAAGGACATGATGTACTACTTCAAAATGGATGATGTCTGTACAATAAGAAATGGAACAGTATCTAGAACACTTTCATATACAGTATTTCCATTGACCCAAGAGATCTGCTACATGAACCAGTAAATCTGTGCATATAGGGTAACCCTTTCCCAAAAACAAAGCAAAATAATAAAATATCTATAAACGATGGTATAATTATTGAGTTGAAATGATAGTGGCAAATGGAGAAAATTATTAGTTAGAGGAATTCGTCCCCGTTGGCCACAATGTTTTCATAATAAGTCATCTGCTACAGATAGGTCTGCATGAGGAAAAATGTTAAAATGGTGTCATTTTAACTTTATTTTATTTTCATGCTCTGTGTTGCTATGACAACTGTGTTGTTGGTTGTTCATGTCACCAGTAGGGTGTCATCTATATGGTACCTCGATTGTTTAGAGGCTTTTATAATGTGTGGTTGGTTTTTTATATACATGTATGTATTCATATAATCTTATATTGTGATATCTTAGTCATACTCCTTATGAAATAGTCTTTCCCACATACAGACACTTTATGTAGCCTCTGCATCAAGCAACTTTTTAAAACAATGTGGAAAAAAGAGAAATTTGCTCAAAATGGGCAAATTCTCTTTTTGTCACAATGTTTTTTAACTATTTTCAATATTTATGCTTCCATTTTTAGAGATTTTACAGATTCTTTCCTAGAAAGCCATCTGCAGATGTGTTGTATGTGGGAAAGGTTTACTATTTGCTCACTTGCTTTTGTTCTCAATTTTAGAGATTTATGTATTTGTTGCTTTGTGGTTTTCAAAGTTGTCTGCTGTAAGTTCCTTTTAACTGGGGAAGGGTTAATTTTCAAAATGACATATGCTTGTCATTTTATTTTTCTAATGCCAGGTTAAAATAGTAAAAAAATATATTGATTATAATCCATCCTTTTCCTATGTATATATATACACATAAACTGAGGGTACTTCAAAATCCCTTCAATCCAAAAATGGCCTTGTAGTCAAAATCTCCTTGATAGTTTAAGCAGGGTAGTCAAAATCCCTCAGCAAAAATGTGAGGGTAGTCAAACTCCCCTCAATAGTTAGTTTGATCTCACTTTGATCTTTGTTGTCGAGCCCTGGTAGCTCAGTCGGTAGCGACGCGGGCTGTCAATCCAGGGGTTGTGAGTTTGAATCCCAGCTTGGCCAACATTCTTTCCGGCGTTTGACAAAAGTCACTGTGACCTGCGTCATCTTTCACCAATTGGCTGATTAACAGTCTATGTGGAAAAGTAGCCAGTTGCTTGGAAAGTATGTTGTGTGGTGTACTGGTGTGGGAAAACCAGGAAATGCATGAGTAGGTGAACTGGTCGCCGTGATATGACTGAAATATTGTTATAAACGGCGTTAAACGGCAATCAATCAATTGATCTTTGTTATAAGGGTAGGGAAATGAGAACATTTTTGCTGGGAAAAAAAGGACAGGAATGAATGATGAATGTATGGTTACCAACATAAAAGGGCCATATGCTTAAACAAAGTAAAACTAAAAAACTAAAGAACAATTACTAATTGTTATCATTTTAATTATTAGCTCACTTGACCAGGAAGTGCTGGTAGCCTATTGTGATCAATCACTGTCTGCAGTTGTAGTCTGCCAGTTCACATTTTCTTACAAACAGCTTCTCTTAAACCATTGAACCGAATTCAAAATAATTTCACAGGAGTATTATTTAGGCATTCCGCTTGCAAAGTTGTTAAATTAAGTTCCATGCAGAACTTTGGTTGCTGCAGCATCAGAAAGAGGGGAAAATGCTAAAACTTCTTTAACATATCCAATGTAATCAGCTAGAAATATACAAGCATTTAAAGTCAAAAAGGTTTTTTTCTTAAGAACTATTTGGATTTGGCTGTGAATCATCTCAGTCGCGGCTGTATTTTGTACCTATAGTACTGTAATACCAGGTTCAAAGTAAAATGGAAACCGCCCTCTTTCTATGGATAAAACAAAGCTGATCACAGTATGGAATTGAGCAGTTAATTCTGGATGGCAAAGTCTTTTCAAAAAGTACTGCCAGATTTGAAATTTAATTGGCACAAATGTTCCTTGGGTAACCCTCTACAGAGATTGTTCAAAATATTTCGTTTTTAAACGGATCAGAATAATTTGAACAATCTTAGTAGAGGGGGTCACCCAAGGTTATTTTGAACAAGTTTGAATTTGGTTTATCGGTTTTATAGGAGAAGTCGTTTGTAGGATAATGTCAACGGACAGACGGACGACTACAGACAGTGAATGATCAGGATAGCTCGCCCTTCCCTTAATGCTCAGGTGAGCTAAAAGCAGAATTTGATCATTCGGAGTATTATTTCCGTTTCCACAAAGTTGACAAATGTTGTACATAAAATCATTATCAAGTGTCTGTAAAGACTTGATACTTGTATGTGACTGTTGTTGGTGGTGAGGACAGTACTGACAGCTTTGCTTTTTGCTATGTGTACCTCAGTCTGCCAGAATGCACTCTAGGTTAGGTTGGTCTAACCTGTTAAATCAGTCTGCCAGGATGCACTCTAGGTTAGGTTGATCTAACCTGTTAAATCAGTCTGCCAGGATGCACTCTAGGTTAGGTTGATCTAACCTGTTAAATCAGTCTGCCAGGATGCACTCTAGGTTAGGTTGATCTAACCTGTTAAATCAGTCTGCCAGGATGCACTCTAGGTTAGGTTGATCTAACCTGTTAAATATACTCTGGGGATACTCTGACTACCATTACATTTTTACCGAGGGGATTTTAACCCTTTCCCTCATCGACGCTTTCTGATGCCTCTGCAGCAGACGGCTTTTTGAAAACATAGTGACAATAGAAAAAATTGCTCAAAATGAGCAATTTCTCCTTTTGCCACAATGTTTTCCACTTTTAGTCATAGGTTATCCATTCAATTATAGAGATTTTCTACTTTTTGACAAAATATGTTCAATCGTCTGCTGCAGAATTTTCGTATAAGGGAAAGGGTTAAGTACTCTGTTAAATCTACAGAGGGGATATTGAGTGTCTCCAACAAACAATTTGCAGCAGCAGACTTTGGGAAAAAAACAGGAATAAATATGAAAAACCTCTATAAATGGAACTATAATCAATAGCGTTTAAAACATTGTGGCAAAAGGAGAAATTGATTATCATGAGCAAAATCTCCTTATGCCACAATGTTTTTAAGTCGTCTACTGCAAATGCATCTACATGTTGGAAAGAGTTAATTTGCTTGAGCTTTCACAGAGGGTGTAGACCAGGTTCAAAGAGCACAGCAGTGTGCTCTAAGCTTAACTACACTGTTTATAAAGAATTTTCTAGGGTTTGTTTACACAGCTCCGGACCCGGCCGGGTAGCTCAATTGGTAGCGTATCTGATTCGTGATCTGGAGGTCACGGGTTCGATACCCGGTTGCGGCGACATTCTTTCGGGCGATGTTTTCCATTGCCTCTCACCTCTGATCTATGTGAGAAAGTAGTCAGTGGCTTCGAAAGAATGTTGTGTAAGTACTGGTGTAGGAAAGCCAGGAAAACATGGGTAGGTGCACTGACCGCCGTGATATGACCAAAGCTGTTGAAAGCGGCGTTAAACTCCAAACAAACAAACAAAACACAGCTCCAGTGCTTATTATCAGCATAGAAAAGTGACTTTTATAACTTTATTTCATTATTCTGTAAATTAAAAGGTCCAGTAAATGATCACAATGTTTTTATTCATGGTCTGTCTAAATATATTATTACCCCTTTCCCACAAAGAAAGAATCTACAGCAAACGACTGAAAATATCTGAGCAGAAATCTGATAAAATGAAAGTACAATTTTAGAATAGAGTAGAATTGGTCATGAGAAAAGCAGAAATTACTCATGATAATTTTCTCCTTCTCCAACAACAGATTCTAAACTGCTTTTTTAGCTCACCCGAGCACAAAGTGCTCAAGGCGATTTATTTATTGTGATGGCCTTTTGACCCACTTCCGTTGTGCGTCAACATCTTCTCCTCAGTAACCAGTTGGTCAATTGGGATGAAACTTCACAGAAAGCATCCTATCAATGACCTCACCAGAATTCCTTCAAATTTTTGGGATGCAGGATTCTGGTTTCCATGGCAATGAAATGAAAAAAACTTTAAAATCCTTCTCCCAAACTTGTTGATTGGTTGTAAAACATGGCCACCAGGGGGCAGGGCTGTTTAGCTTTATAGTGAAAACTTCTCGGACAAAAGTATCTGGCCCGTTTCAAATAATTGTGTAGAAATGTTCCTTGGGCGACTCCATCAGATTCCACTAAGCCATGTTGATTGGTCTTAAAATATGGCTGCCAGGTCTGTTTGCCATATATTTGCTTTAGTGAAAACTTTAAAAATCTTCTCCCAAACTGTTTGGCAGATTTTCAAATAATTTTGCAGAAATGTTTTTTGGGTGAAACTACGAGATTCCTTCAAGCCATGGCGATTGGTCAAAAAGCATATTCACCAGGGGGATGGGGCTGTTTGGAGATTTAATTTTTGCCTTATGGCAGTGGAGCGATACTGGCCCTCTTGTATTAGCTTGCCTGACCACAAAATGAGTTAAAGTAGTTGACTGTGTGGTTGGCATGACAAATCACATTGCATAAGTCAGGTGAGCGATAATATTTGAATAAATATCAAACTATTGTAACAAAAGGAGAGCAATTTCTCCATTTACCACAATATTTTCAAAAGTCGTCTACTGCAGATGGGTTGAAATGGGTCAGTAAGTGGAAAAGGGTTAATTATTTCGCTACTGTGACATGTCAGGCCATCAATGTTCAGTCTTGATTTGGCATCGACACAGGCAAATAAGGCCATCAGACATCTACAATTGATGTAGATCAAGATCATCCCACATGCTAATCCGTGATTAAACTTGAGTAGAAATGGTCTAAGTGGGAAGGTAGCAAGTTGCCTGGGAAGAAAGTTGTGTGTAGTACTGGTTTTAGGTGATATAACTGAAAAACTATGGACAATGAACCCAGCCTAGCAGCAAAATTTAAGATTCTTTATTAGCTCATCGACTTGGTGAAAATTGCAGCTCCTAATCGGACTACGCATATGGACATGAAAACAAGAGGGCCAAGATGGCCCTAAATCGATCACCTAATTGATAGTAAATTAGTAGCAAATATCTGGGAAAATTTGATCAAGGAGTGCAAATGAAACTGCAAGGAGTGGACACTTCTCAAGAAACAGCTTATCAGTAAAGGCCATTTATATCTTGAAATCTAACAAGAACTTTAATAAGAATGGAATTATAAACTTTTTGTCATTTTGCACCTTTCCTGATGCCGCCCTGTTTTTCAACGAAATCAATATGGCTTCAACAGTTTATTTAGAGGGTCACTTAAGGAACATTTCTACCAAATTATCTTGCAATCGCACAAGCAGATTATGGAGGAAAAGGATTTTAAAATTTGGGTATTTTTCTCACTTTCTGATGCCGCAGCAACCAAAGTTCTCAATGGAATTTAAATCTTTGAACAATTTTGAAAGAGGACCACCAAAGGAACATTCCTGTGATGTTTTGTGGAAATTGGTCAATTGGAATGGTAGGAGTTGGTTGTCATTTGTAGCTAAAAGTTCAATTTACCCCTTTTGTGATGACGCCTGGTTGATATGATTGTGTAACCAATCAAAACGGCTTAAACAAATTAAATAGAGGATCATTACAGTAAGATTCCTATTATATTTTCTTAAAATCAGACAAACACTTTCATAACAAGAGGCCCATGAGGGCCTATGCTCTACTGGTATGGTTCTTTGGTCATTTTCAATCCAGAGCATGTATGTATGGTGAAGATCGGATAGTAAATGGAGGCTCTTTTGTGTTCACGAGCTGTATTATAGCAATTTTTACAATTTCATGGGCCATAATCCAGTCTTGCATGGGCGGATCTGGCTGATTTTCAAAAGGAACCAAGCTCTCATCAATATTTAACTACTATCTAAGTTTGGTGAAGATCAGATAGTAAATGGAGCCTCTATTGTGTTCACATGCTCAATTATAGCAATTTGGACAATTTCAAGGGCCATAATCCAGTCTTGCATGGGCGGATCTGGCTGGTTTTCGAAAGGAACCGAGCTCTTATAGATATCCAACTACTGTATAAGTTTGGTTGAGATACAATAAAAAAAGAAGACTGTATTGTGTTAACAAGCTCTTTTATAGCAATTTTGACCATTTCAAGGGCCATAATCCAGTCATGCATGGGCAGATCTAGCTGGTTTTTGAAAAGAACCAAGCTCTCATAGATATCGGACTACTGTATAAGTTTGGTTGAGATACAATCAAAAGTGAAGACTATCGTGTTAACAAGCTCTTTTATACCAATTTTGACCATTTCAAGGGCCATAATCCAGTCATGCATGGGCGGATCTGGCTGGTTTTCGAAAGGAACCGAGCTCTTATAGATATCTAACTACTGTATAAGTTTGGTTGAGATACAATACAAAAAGAAGACTGTGTTGTGTTAACAAGCTCTTTTATAGCAATTTTGACCATTTCAAGGGCCATAATCCAGTCATGCATGGGCAGATCTAGCTGGTTTTTGAAAGGAACCGAGCTCTCATAGATATCTGACTACTGTATAAGTTTGGTTGAGATACAATCAAAAGTGAAGACTATCGTGTTAACAAGCTCTTTTATAGCAATTTTGACCATTTCAAGGGCCATAATCCAGTCATGCATGGGCGGATCTTGCTGGTTTTCGAAAGGAACCGAGCTCTCATGGATATCTAACTACTGTATAAGTTTAGTTGAGATACAATCAAAAGTGAAGACTGTATCGTGTTAACAAGAAATTGTTTACGGACGGACGACGGACAAATCGCCACGACATAAGCCCTTATGGCCTTTGGCCAGTAGAGCTAAAAATGGAATTTTCAAATTTTGTCATTTTGCCCCTTTTCTGATGCAGCCTGACTGCCATGTTTTTCGACCAATCAGTATGGCTTGAACAATTTTTATAGAGGGTCACCCAAGGAACATTTCTACCAAATTATATTTGAATCTGACAGGCAGATTCGGAGGAGAAGATTTTTAAAGTTTGGTCATTTTGTCCCCTTTCTGATGCCGCAGCAATCAAAGTTCTAAATGGAATTTAAATCTTTGAACAATTTTGAAAGAGGACCACCAAAGGAACATTCCTGTGATGTTTTGTGGAAATTGGTCTATTGGAATGGTAGGAGTTGGTTGTCATTTGTAGCTAAAAGTTCAATTTACCCCTTTTGTGATGACGCCTGGTTGCTATGATTGTGTAACCCAATAGAACGGCTTAAACAAATTAAATAGAGGATCATTAAAGTAAGATTCGTATTATATTTTCTTAAAATCAGACAAGCACTTTCATAAAAGTGGAATTTTCAAATTTTGTCATTTTGCCCCTTTTCCGATGTCGCCTGACTGCCATGTTTTTCGACCAATCAGTATGGCTTGAACAAATTTTATAGAGGGTCACCCAAGGAACATTTCTACTAAATTATATTTGAATCTGACAGGCAGATTCGGAGGAGAAGATTTTTAAAGTTTGGACATTTTGTCCCCTTTCTGATGCCACAGCAACCAAAGTTCTCAATGGAATTTAAATCTTTGAACAAGTTTGAAAGAGGACCACCAAAGGATGTTTGGTGGAAATTGTTCTAGCGGTTCAGGAGGAGATGATGTTTAAAGCTAAAAGTTAACGACGGACGACGACGGACGACGGACACAGAGTGATCAGAATAGCTCACCTTAAGCCTTTGGCTCTAGGTGATCTAACAAATCAGTATTAAACCCCCTTTTCCAACATAAAACAAAAATGCAGCAGACGACTTTGAACTTTGAACACATCAAGGTAATACACTGGAAATTCTTGTTAATGGAATTTAAATCTTTGAACAAGTTTGAAAGAGGACCACCAAAGGATGTTTGGTGGAAATTGTTCTAGCGGTTCAGGAGGAGATGATGTTTAAAGCTAAAAGTTAACGACGGACGACGACGGACGACGGACACAGAGTGATCAGAATAGCTCACCTTAAGCCTTTGGCTCTAGGAACATTCCTGTGATGTTTTGTGGAAATTGGTCTATTGGAATGGTAGGAGTTGGTTGTCATTTGTAGCTAAAAGTTCAATTTACCCCTTTTGTGATGACGCCTGGTTGCTATGATTGTGTAACCCAATAAAACGGCTTAAACAAATTAAATAGAGGATCATTAAAGTAAGATTCGTATTATATTTTCTTAAAATCAGACAAGCACTTTCATAAAAGTGGAATTTTCAAATTTTGTCATTTTGCCCCTTTTCCGATGTCGCCTGACTGCCATGTTTTTCGACCAATCAGTACGGCTTGAACAAATTTTATAGAGGGTCACCCAAGGAACATTTCTACTAAATTATATTTGAATCTGACAGGCAGATTCGGAGGAGAAGATTTTTAAAGTTTGGACATTTTGTCCCCTTTCTGATGCCACAGCAACCAAAGTTCTCAATGGAATTTAAATCTTTGAACAAGTTTGAAAGAGGACCACCAAAGGATGTTTGGTGGAAATTGTTCTAGCGGTTCAGGAGGAGATGATGTTTAAAGCTAAAAGTTAACGACGGACGACGACGGACGACGGACACAGAGTGATCAGAATAGCTCACCTTAAGCCTTTGGCTCTAGGTGATCTAACAAATCAGTATTAAACCCCCTTTTCCAACATAAAACAAAAATGCAGCAGACGACTTTGAACTTTGAACACATCAAGGTAATACACTGGAAATTCTTGTTAACACTCTTTTAGGCGCATTTTAAACTTGAGCATGTTGAAACTCTTATCAGAAAGTTTGTCCTAATGATATCTAGGCCAAGATTGAATATGGGTCATATCCGGTCTAAAACTAGGTCACTAGGCTAAATTTAAGGAAAATCTTGTTAACACTCTGGAAGCCACATTTTTGGCTTGAGAACGTCGAAACTTTGTCAGAATGTTTGTCTTAGTGATATTTAGGCCAAGTTCGAATAAAGGTCATATCGGTCTGGAAGCCGCATTTTAAACTTGACCATGTTGACACTTTGTCAGAATGTTTGTCTTAGTGATATCTAGGCCAACTTTGAATATAGGTCATGTCAGGTCAAATACAAGGTCACTAGGCCAAATTTAAGGAAAATCTGGTTAACACTCTGGAAGCCACATGTTTGGTTGAGCATGTTGAAACTTTGTCTGAATATTTGACTTAATGATATCTAGGCTGACTTTGAATATAGGTTTGGTCAGATCAAAAACTAGGTTACTATGCCAAATTGTAGAGCAATCTAGTTAACACTATAGAGATCGCATTTTTGACTTGAGCAGCTTGAAATTTTGTCAGAAAGTTTGTCTTGATGATATTGCCATTGGCGCTGAAAGAGTTAAGTCTTAAATAGCCCTTTCTCAGGTGAGCGATTCCAGGGCCTCATGACCCTCTTGCTTTTAAAAGTTGTCTGCTTCAAACGTGTCAAAATGCGTCTGTAATTGAATGGGTTAAAAATAAAATAAGGGCTGTAACAAAAGTATATATTTTAATGGAGTTAAATTAAAACAGAATAATTTGGTCAACAATAGTTTTCATTTTGCCTTCACTCCATTGTGTCTCATCTAGATTCAAGCTCCAATTGTCACTCTCAATGCCGTTAATTTGCCTGAAAAATAGAAGCAAATTACTTGCCAAAATAACCCAAGACCTACAAGGAATTCTTACCATAATTCTCCAATAAATACTTTTTTCAACATTTAAAAAATCTGCATCATTTCAAAACATTTTGACAAGATATCGGTGGAATGGATGGATGTAAATACACAGGAATAATATACCATATATCCCATAAAGTTTCATTGAATTCAAGTCGGTGGTTGCTGAGAAATAGCCCGTACAAGAATTCTCCAATGTCATATTTAATATACAAAAATTAAAAGGGCAATAATTCTGTAAACTAGAATGGAGTGCTCCCCAGAGCACATGTGTCACCTGGTGGGGCCTTGTCAGAAATTTAAATTTTTGAAAGAAAAGGGGCAATAACTCTGATATATATATTTTTTGATTATCCAATCACACACATTGATATAAACATTTGTCATAAGTTTCAATGTAATCCTTTGAGTAGAATTTTTTTATTTGAAAACGTGACGAAAAAGTGTGACGGACAGATGGACGGACGTACCCATGAAGTGTATTTGTGGGGTTATTTCTTTTGTTTCAAACTTGTGGGTTGCAACCCACAAGTATGCTATTCATTCCGTAATTATTCCCCTTTTACGGAATGAATAGCATTAATATGCAAATAAGATACCCGTTATAAAACAAACAAACAAAATATTTATCTAAGTGTCTTTATAAGGGTGGTGTGTGGGCTTTAAGAACACCACGCAAGTACTCGGTCACCAGGACGGACAGGCAGACGCCGGATAAAAAAACAAGAGGGCCATGAGGCCCTGGAATCGCTCACCTGAGAATGGGCTATTTAAGACATAACTCTCTCATGCTCAAGCCAAACATGTGGCTTCCAGAGTGTTAACAAGATTTTCCTTAAATTTGGTCTAGTGACCTAGTTTTTGACATGACATGACCCATATTCGAACTTGGCCTAGATATCATCAGGACAAACTTTCTGATAATAGGCCTGTAGAAAACGGGTTGGTTTTTTTCAAAGGTTCTACCGGAAGTATAACAAAGCGATATTGATATTTTCCGGAAGGTATAGATGTACGTGTGTACCAAAAAAAATCGCATAGAAATCCGTCTCTTACAGAAAAAGTTATTGACGCTTCAAACTTGGAAAATGTTCCTTTATTTTATATAGGAAAGTGAAAGTAAGAGAAGAGTAATTCGGATAATACGTATGTTTCGGATATCTTCCAAAAGTATATGATTCATAAGGTTTATTGTTATTGTTTTATTAAAGACGTTTAACGTATTGAATTTATCAATGATTGTGTTTGTAAACATGAAAATGAACCTATGAAATCGGCGTTTAAAGCAATTTAAAATGTGTACATAACATGTACATAACATTGTCTAATTAACAGTTTACTTATCGTTAAGCACATATAGTATGAGCGTTCTGAATGCATAATTTTAATACAGTTTTTATTAAATGAATTTATCTGAAATCAATTGCTTCATATATCAACGTAATAAATTATAAATGTCAGCGTGTCAATTTAAAATGATTAGTGGATAATTTTATTTAAAGCAAGTACATCTACATAATATTGACTAATTAACAAATTATTTATCATTCAGTCGACATTTAACCGGTCTTTATACTCTTTTAAAAACATGTGTGTGGTTTAATCTATCAGTTGAATATAGAGCTTGAATCAACTGATTTATTTTACAAGATTAAGTTCAAGTTCTTTATTTGCATAACATTTTACATGTTGTTGCAACATATACATAATAAACAATTGTATAGCAATACATATAGTATAGTTACATGTTGACATGTGATATATAATATTCGAGAAAAGTGTAATTAATATTAATGCGTACAAGTTGACTAAACTTGAATTGTTTATTTTGTGGATTTAAAATAGCACCTTTTTCGGATTTCTATCAGTCTATGGTACTGTTTTAGAATCGCGTTTAGTATTGGTCATGTATATGTATTTACTAAGTTTTCGTAATATACTTAGTTTATCATTTTGCATAAGTTGTTTAAATTGATATAGTGATGGCCAAATATGATACTAATTTGGAAGTAAATTGATTCTCAGTTGACGATACAAAGGACATATAAGTTTAAAATGATATTCATTTTCAATAACATTCCAGTTGCACATTTTACATATTTT
Source organism: Serripes groenlandicus (assembly GCA_031761405.1). NCBI lineage: Eukaryota > Metazoa > Mollusca > Bivalvia > Cardiida > Cardiidae > Serripes > Serripes groenlandicus. Next base: position 66,988,160 of record JASEVX010000005.1, on the reverse strand, counting down.
ATTTTCCCTAAGGATGTTATTATATCGTCCTTCCTCAATTAATAAATGGTGGGATGAACATCTTAGTCTTGTCATTGTAATTCTGTAATTATTGTTATTAACACAATCGAGATATTTTTCGTGTTCAAAGTAGCTTTTAAAAGATCTGTAATATTGTAATTTCGCAGAATTATCTAAATCTGAAAACCAATTTTGAATGTAACTATCTTTTATTTGCCCAATAACAATTTCAACGTCAGAATTGGTAATGTCTGATTTCATGTGCATATATGATAAACCGAGACTATCCAGTAAACTGTTAATATATTTGTGAAAAGTATTTACAATATTGCCCTTTGCATCCTCCATGTTAAAAACATAGGATAAACATATACATTTATAAATGTCAGCGTGTTATTTATTAACTGGCCAATGGGTGTCGTTTGTTCTGACGTAAGCAGTGGCGCAGTTTTATAAAATATCTGCGTAAGAAAATTTCCAAGATAAACATTATACTAGCAGCTAGTATGCTCTTGTATTGAAGATATCAAGGTTGTTCTAAATCTGTGTTTAACATTTAATTTATTAACCTAACAATGGCTTCACTAGTTTTGACGATTGTACTTTCAAGGCTAGTTTATGCATTAATTGCGACAAAAGTTTAACTGACTCAAAATTTGGCGTTAAGAGCTTTTTATCAGGCTTATATATGGTGTCATAACCATTTGCCTGTCATAGACCTACCTGATCGACGATTAAACGGTTGGACACAAAATGAAAATGGAACATATCAGCCCGTCTATTTCGAAAAAGACCCAGCTCCAAAAGAAGTAAGAGACTTGACTCATATGTTTTGCACGGATAAAATGTGCGGATCAAGTCGGCAATGCCAGTGCCTTTCAGCAGGTTTACCCTGTCTTGAAAATTGTAAATGTTTTGCTGAATGCAATAACAAACTCATCGAAACAGATGTTAATGAAGATGACCTTAACGATTAAATAGGTTGAAAGCAGTACAAAGTTCGCTAACAAATCATATTTCAAATTTGAAAGCAATACTAACTCTTATTTTAGATATTTGTTCCGCTGAAGCCTAATGGGGCCGACAAATAAGCGGACTGACATATCTATGGGCGCAAAAATACGATACCTATATATGCCCTAAAATACTTTTAGGCCAACAAATCTCACCAAATGCTTGTTCTTTTCATTCAGTCATTTTCAATAAAAGGGAAATTACTATGGTTTGTGTTAATTATAATTACAGTCGACGCTCGTTGTGTCGAATTCGAAGGGCCCTTCAAATTTTCTTCGACACAAGCGTACTTTGACTTATAAATAAATAACAAGTACACATATTTAACATACAAATAGCACAACATAATTAAACGATTTGTCAGCATTTACTCATTGATGATAATTTAATTTAAATTATGAATGATTTTCGTTCACGATGATTATTGTTTTTAAATGATCGCAAATTATGCGAATCAAAATTTAATTAAAAGTTAATTGTAATTTACAGGCTTGTGTTTGGCTAATTAAACAAAGCGTGGTTATAAATCTACCTGTCACATATCTTTACATATCTTTATTCAGCATTAAATATAACATATGTATAGCCAATACACATATTAATATTTTAAATAATATAAGGTTGTATACAAGAAAGCCTTTTCCGAGAAGTTCCGATGGAATATGTAGAATGTATTTATGATGTTAAATCTTTTTAAATATTTTATGTAAGGTTTTAACGTGTGGCAGACTCTAAGGTTGTACATTTTTTTTTTTTTTTTTTTTTTTTTTTTTAAATAGACTTTCGAAATCAATATATATTTAGGTTAGGTTAAAACGTTTTGAAAGCATTGGGAATAGTGCGAGAAGAGTTACATGATTACATAATTCATTTATATTTGTTTTGGAAAGCAATGATTTAAATTTGTGGATTGTTGGCCAATGACAAAAGTATGGTTTAAGTAGTTTGTTTCTTAGATCATAGTATTTTGGGCTATTATCGTACACATACGCAGGTCAATTTCTAGTAGGGAACAAATAAAACTTTGACACAAGAGATGTTGTAAATTCTCGAATTTTGACTTATTCGTTGTAAAAATCATATAGACAAAGAAGGAAAAGAATTGGGACCAGAAAAAACACATTTGGACTGAAATATTAAAGAACTGAAGTATATTTACAGATTAAAAGTTTCGAAAATTTCCCAAATATCGAACGATAATTAGTCACAAAGTTACGGTAAAAAAGCATACATGAAAATTGTGTTTATTGTTATTATAAAAAAAATAAATAAAAAAAATTGTGTTTATCGAGATGTTGAATTAATGAACGGACAGACGGATAAATAGATGGGTGAAAAGATGAAAGGCACAACTAACCCCTAATGTATGTCTTGCTTCAGACAGGTATGTTTAAATGATTTTGTAAAGGTACAACTTGATATATGTGTCAATTAACTCATTTACCGATTTAAACCGTACTCGTATAACTAAATTTGCGCATGCGCAGAAGATATGAACGTAAAAACACAAAAATAACACATTTTTGAATATCATGGCTTCGTCAATATATAAAAAAACATTCATTAATACATTTTTTTCTCTTTATCTATTAAACGCAATTGACGACTTCAAAAATATTGAAAATTTTATCTAAAAAAAAAAAAAAATCCGGGCCTCTTGGAAACGCTCAAAATTTTGGTATTTCTAAGACCGCGATTTTTATGCGAGAACTTGCCTAATATGTAGCAGGTATTAACCTACTCAAAAACACCAAATTCGGCTTGTTATACTTCCGGTAGGGGTTCCTCCTTAATTAGGGCCCGTACAGAAAATTCCTACAGGCCTATAAAGTTTCAACATGCTCAAGTTTAAAATGCGGCTTCAAGAGTGTTAACTAGATTTTCCTTAAATTTGGCCTAGTGACCTAGTTTTTGACCGGACATGACCCATATTCGAACTTGGCCTAGATATCAAAAGACAAACTTTCTAATAAAGTTTCAACATGCTCAAGTTAAAAATGTGGCTTCCAGAGTGTTAACAAGATTTTCCTTCAATTTGGCCTAGTGACCTACTTTTTGACCGGACATGACCCATATTCGAACTTGGCCTAGATATCATCAAGACAAACTTTCCGACAAAGTTTCAACATGGTCAAGTTTAAAATGTGGCTTCCAGAGTGTTAACAAGATTTTCCTTCAATTTGGCCTAGTGACCTAGTTTTTGACCCGACATGACCTATATTCGAACTTGGCCTAGATATCACTATGACAAACATTCTGACAAAGTTTCAACATGCTCAAGCCAAAAATGCGGCTTCAGGAGTGTTAACAAGATTTTCCTTAAATTTGACCTAGTGACCTAGCTTTTGACCCGACATGACCTATTTTCGAACTTGGCCTAGAAATCACTATGACAAACATTCTGACAAAGTTTCAAAATGCTCAAGCCAAACATGCGGCTTCAGGAGTGTTAACAAAATTTTCCTTAAATTTTGACCCGACATGACCTATTTTCGAACTTGGCTATGTTCTGATAAACTTTTATAAAGATTGGATGCAAAATGTTGCCTCTAGTGAATTAACAAGCAAATGTTGACGACGGACGACGAATGACGGACGACGGACAAAAGGCGATCACAATAACTCACCTTGAGCACTACGTGCTCTGGTGAGCTAAAAAGTAATCCCTAAATGCCTACCATGCTACACAGGTGACACAAAAATCATCTAACCAGAACATGCCTGATGAATCAATTTTTTTTAACGGCCCGATTGTCGTCCTGAATCGCCTCCAATCGTCCCCTTTTTTGACCCCGGCGGGGGACGAATCACGGACATTCCTCGCGCGAACGACACGTTTCCGGATACACGACCCTCGGTAGAGAGCGGCAGAGGCTATACAAAAGCTCCAGAGGGCGGAAAAGACAAGGGGACCTTCAGGGGACCCTCGGACGACCAAGACGACCATGGGCTGACGGTGTTTGATCGGCTACTGTTTTTCATGTTTAAAAACAGTAGCCGATCACTTTTTCGATACCTGACCCTTGAGTTGACAGTGCTCGCAGGTTCCCGACTATTTTCGCAAAAATGCGGCCGATCGACCAAAAAAAGATCGCATACTATCGGGACCAAAACAATCCTTGGTGAAATGGCTGCTTTAGTGAAGCTTCCCATAAAGTTTCATTGAATTCAAGTCAGTAGGGGCTGACAAAAGTGGGAAGGACAGACAGACAGATGAAGCAGCTACTACATGCCCCTCCTGATTTTTTTTCAGGATGCATGAAAATTATAGACAAGAGGTCCACGATGGTCCTATAGGTACTATATCGCTCAACTGATTATATAAACAAAATAAGCCCCTTGGTGGCCATGTTTATCAACGGATCAGAATAATTTGAACAATCAAGGTAAAGGATTGACCAAGGAAGTTTTGTGCCATGTTTTTCAATGGATTGGAATAATTTGTACATTCTTGGTTGAGGGTCACCCAAGTAAAATTTGTGCCAAATTACTTTGGCAGCCATGTTTTTCAACCAATCAGAATAATTAGAACATTCTTGGTAGAGGGTCCACCAAAGAATATTTGTGTCAAATCAGGCCAGTACATTTTGGCATTTTTCCCTCTTTCTTACCCTCAGCAGCCAAAGTTCTACATAGAATTAATTTCTTTGAACAAATTTGACAGAACCACCCAAGGTACATTCCTATCAAGTTAAGTCAAAATCCAAACAGCCCTGGAGATGGCATTTAAAGAACAAGTTGACAACGGCAGTCTGGACAAATGAACGATGGACATAAGGCCATCACAATAGCTCACCATGAGCACTTTGTGCTCAGTTGAGCTAAAATCTTTACAAATAAGGATACAATTTTAAAAGAGTTGAAAACTCTGTATGTTGGAAAGGTCTTACCCTTTCCCGAACACAACCATTCTGCAGCAGACGATTTTGAAAAGATCTAAGCAAACTTATGACAAATCCCTTTAAACGGGAGTTTAATTATTAAACAGAGTTGAAAACATTGACTAACATCATGAGTAATTTCTCCTTTTGACTCTGTTTTCTAAACTGGACTGTTGTGGATGCATCAAAAGGCATCTAAATGTGGGAATGGGTTAAAACATGAGGACCATGATGGTACTATATCACTTGCCTGATTTAGTAGAGCTTCAATAGTTTTCAAGTTTTTACACTATACATAATGACCACTATCACTGGTGGCCATGTTTAATATAAACAGATTGGTTGGAATAATTTGAACAATCTCAGTAGAGAACAATTTGTGCCAAATTATTTCCAAAACAGACCAGTGCTTTTGTACAAGTAGATTTTTCAAATTTTCACTATATACACATATAAGGAAAACAAGCACTGGCAGCCATGTTTTTTTTAATCAGATCAGAATCATTTCATCAATATTGGAAGAGGGTCACCCAAGGAACATTTGTGCCAAATTATTTTTCAAATCAGGTCAGTACTTTTGGACAAGCAGGTTTTCTAAATTTTCACTTTACATACATATAAGGAAAACATGCTCTGCTCATAGCAGCCAAGTTTTTCAACAGATGGGATTTATTTTAACAAACATTGTAGAGGTTCAACAAAGAAAAATTTGTGCCACATTATTTCCAAATCAGGCCAGTTCTTTTGTACAAGAAGATTTTTAAACTAATCAGAATAATTTGAACAATCTTGGTAGAGGGTCACCTAAGGATCATTTGTGCTAAATAATTTTCAAATCAGGCCTGTACTTTAGGACGAGAAGATTTTTTAAAGTTTAGGCATTTTTCCCCGTTTCTGATGTCGTGGCAACCAATGTTCTGCATGGAGTTAAATTCTTTGAACAACTTTGAATGAGGACCAACTATGGAACATTCCTGTGAAATTATTTTGAACTTGGTTCATTGGTTTAGGAGAAGGTCGTTCATAGTAAAATGTGAACAGACGATGAAGGATGATCACAATAGCTCTCCCCGCATTTCATGCTCAGGTGAAGCGGCCATTTCACCAATGACTGTTTTGGTCCCGATAGTACGTGATAATTTTTTTGGTTGATCGGCCGCATTTTGGCGAAAATAGTCGGGAACCTACGAGCACTGGCCAGCACTACCCTATACCTTCGGGGCCATGTCTGGCGCAATCGCCTCAGTCCTCCGAGGGTCGGGTACCGAAAAAGTGATCGGCTATTGTTTTTAAACATGTTGAAACAAGAGGCTCTACTGGGATTGATCTGGCTTGTTTCAAAAGGAACCAATATGTCATCAATTTTCAAATACCATCTAAGTTTGGTGAAGATCTGGGCCCGTATTCACCAAACTTTTTAATTTAGATTTTTGACTAAATCTAAATCTAAATCTAAATATTTAGTTTACTTTTTGGATTCCCGGAGATTTAGATTTAGTCTGTATTCACCAACGCGTTTTAAACCGATCTCAATTTAGTCCAGTTTGTAAATGTCGTAAGCGGCCGCGCACCGACTCTGGTTCCCGTATTAATCTAAGAGCTGAAATAAAAGACAGTACCGTTCCTTTATAGTCTATTTATAGATTTTCATTTTTATCGTTATTTCACAAAGCTGGCATCTCAATTTTTCAATCCACATAACTATGCATTTGCTTTGTTCAAATGATAGGCAATTCCTGTTCAGTATAATATCTGCCCTTTTCACTATGTTGCGTGACGAAAACTTCGTCTGTCGCTATTAGTGTAGTTCGTTTTTGTCGTTTTCGATCATCTGTCATTTTCATTCATCTTTTTGTTTTTCGTAAATATCGCTAAAAGTGACGTCTATGATTACACATACTTGATTCAAAGTTTACTTTGAGGACAATTGTCATCCAAAAATACAGACGTGAAAAGAATTAAACTCTATAAATGTCTGTTTCAAGGTAAATTTCGCCGTCTACTTGATTCGTTCTTTTTCGCTTTAAAGTGTCACTTTCATGAATATCGCGGTAAACACGATTTCGGTGTATTGCCTTGCCGACATGTTTTTATCACGGATGCGATGGGAACTTACACACAAACTGTGATCGAACTGTAAATTTGGACAACAATTCAACTCTTGTATCAACTGGTTGATTCCTTTTTAAACTGGAATGACTTGTACGAAATGTGTCATACGAAATGTGTCAAAACCCCAAATTGTTGACACTGTTCAAACGTGTTTATATTTATGCAGGGACGTAGATAAGAACAGCTCGCAATAACTAAAGGGTGCTTTTCCAAGAATCTAATATATTGGCAGCTATTAGTGACTACATTGCTCTGAAGAACATAATCAATGGACTTGTTGGCTACAAATAATATCAAGCCTTTCCCATTTGCAGACATATTTTGATGTGATTAGAGCAGACGAATTTTTTAAAAAAAATACAGAGAATTTTCATCACGAGCAATTTCTTCTACACTACAATTTGTGTTTAACTGTTATTCAAATATGAACATGTACTTCAATTTATAGAGATTTTCCATTTTTTAAATAGATTTTTACTAAGTATTGACATATATATTACACATAATTACAAATATGTGTCATTAGTAGAAAAGTGCTTAATATCTATGTGACATCTTTAAATTTAGGGAAAGGGACCAAGGGTTAATGATGAAGTAAAACATAATTCTTTTCATTCTATATCAATTCTTTATATGCATCAAACTATAATTTTGACAGTTAATCAATTGTGTCTACTTAATACAATATAACATATTATTGAATATTGTTTTGTGAACAAATATCAAAATATCACATGTTTAATTCATTCAATTCAGAGACATATAAACACATGTGTTTATATGTCTCTGTTCAATTATACAACATAGCATGTGAGGAAACTTTTCTTCAATTATAATATTATACAAGAGCTGTCCGCAAGACAGCATGCCCGACTATTTGGCCATTTGATACTATAGTCAACAGTTGTTACTGAGATAGTGGCTTGATAGTATGTAACTATAAATCAGGTTAGATAAGTCTTGTTTGAATAGTATCTGCTGTTTGTGAGAAAAGGCATTGCATGCAAATTTAAACTCTAACCCAAAGTTCTAACTTCAACTTGGACTCTTAATGTAGTTGCACACAAAACTTTAACCAGAATTTCTAAGTAAAAAAATGGCTATAACTTGCAGTAAATCCAGGATAGGGTTATCTTGATAATCCACATAGGTGTGATGGTTGGGACGGGTTGTATAAAGTTGCAATGCAATGCATCAAGTAAATACAGAGATATTGACTCTTAATGTAGTTGCACACAAAACTTTAACCAGAATTTCTAAGTCCAAAAAGGGGCATAATTGTGTCAAAATCTGATATATATATAGTTTTGGGACTTGTAATAGCTCTCATATTCTTCGAAAAGTCGAGCTAAAAATGAGTACTGTCAGAAATAATTTTTATTCTTAAATAAAATTACTTTTGAAATGCATGAAAACATCAATATTTCAGGCCTTTATCTGATAAAGACGACTTTTGACAACACTGTCAAATTTATTGATGCAGTTTTCTAGATATTTCATAGTTTTTCTTTTTTTCTTCAAGCAGTCGGCTTTAAAATAAAGGCTTTAAAATAAAATATACGTTCAGACATATTGTTATTAACAGTCAGTAACTCTTAATCATACCAAAGGTTACAAAATAACCCTTTCCAAAATACAACAATTCTGCCACAGACAACTTTGAAATTGTCTATGCAAAAACATGGAAAAGCTCTTTAAATGATAGTATTACATTGTATTATTGAATTGTGTTGAAAACTCTGAAGCAAAATGAAAAATGGCTCATGTTAAACAATTGCTCCCTTTGCCACAATGTTTTCAACAGTCGTCAGTTGTAGATGCATCTGAATGCAACAACAAAGCTGCAGCACATGACCTTGACAACATCTAGGTAAAATAGAAGATCTCGCTAAATAAAGTTATAATTCATGGACATAAAGCAGAAAGCATTATAGCAAAAGGAAAAAAAATTCTCATAAGCAATTTCTCCTTTTGTCACAATGGTTTCAAAAGTCGTCTGCTGCAGAGGTGTTAAAATGCATATGTTTCAAGGAAATGGTTAACAAAATATTGACTTTAATTTTTGTAATTAATATAAAAGTACCCTGAATGTTATTTAAAGTCCCTGATTTTATAGTTTGAAAGTTAAACTTTTTCCAACATACAACACAAATCTGCATTTAACAACTTTAAAATTATCTAAGGCAGATACATGTTTAATGAAAATCTCCTTAAATGAAAGTATGATCATGGAATAAAGTTGAAAACATTGTGGCAAAAGGAGACATTGCTCATTATGAGAAATGTCTCCTTTTGTCTCAATATTTAAAATAAATGTGTCTGTAATCGGGAAATGGTTAACCTAAAAGAAGTTTTCTTTTCGCCATAACCTGATTTTTCTTCTCAACACAGAGTGATGCCTCTGTTGTAACATATTTTGAAAAACATTACTAAAATTTCAAAAGGTAGAAATTCTGTTAACCAAGCAAATCCTCTGCATCCCATCACATTTTCAATTCTGCATTAATTTCTTTTTGATTTCAATTCTCAAGATATTGTATGCCTTTGTTTTTCACATTATACAGCCCTTAAGCCCTTTCCCACATACAACATATCTGCAGCATGTTATTTTGAAAAAATCTAGGCAAACGTTTCGAAAATGTCTATTTATGTAAGAATTAATTATCATCGAGAAATCATCAACTCATATATGAAAACATTTTGTAAAAAGAAGAAACTGCGTATTATGTTTTCAAAAGTCATATGATGCAGAGGCCTCAGAAAGGTCTGTATATATATGGGAAAGAGTTAAAATAGCATAGTAAGTGTTAGAAAGTATTTAACAGAAACATCACTCAAATGATACACTGTGACTATGGCAACAGTTAATGATATTGTAAGGCCTATTTGGGGCTGGCTGTTATCTCATCTCCTTCAGTTCATGAATTCTGTATAATTTCTGTCACCATTCCCAACTGAAATTAAAGAAAAATACAAATGCCATAAAATGCTCATGTTTAAATATTATAATACAATGATTGACAGTTAAAGAAAAGAAACATAGATCTGTTTAATCCTTTCCCACATTATGCATCTATAGGTGGGAAAGAGTTAAATGAGTCATTTTCCATATGGAATTTTGAATTACATATTCTTTACATTTGTAAATGCAGAGACATATATGTGTTTATATGTCTCTGGTAAATGTAAGTTCACTTACTAAGTTGAGTTGAAAGTACTGTGGCAAGAGAAATTGCTCATGACAGACAAATCTGCTACAGAGTCATAAGAAAGCATCTGTATGTGGAAAAGTGTTAGCTATAGATGTATGGTGTGAAATGAATTGTGAACTAACCAGTTTATAGTCATTATTTTGAAAATATTGAGCTGTGTCAAGCATTTTTTAGTTCTTAATGACAGATGCATCCTTCCACAAAAATGGAAATGTAGCTCTACTTGTTTTATATCATTATAACAGTAACAGGCAGCATTTGAGAGCATTAATTATTACTACTAGAAAATTGGGAATAAATCACAAATAAATCTGTGAATATGCAGCACCCATGCTCAGGCTATGGGTATTACTATTCAGATAAAGATAGAAAATATCATGTCCTCTTCAAGTCATGCAAATAAAATTCAGGTGAAACGATTGGCAGTTTGGGTTAAGAGAATCAACCCGTAACACAAATCAAGAGCAACAGATTATGAAATCACCCCACCCATTCATTTTGTTCATCGATTGTTTCATTGAAAAACTTACCAGTGTAAGATTGGCCGCTTTAGGATTGATGTTGACTGTACGAACATTATAGACATGCCCACATTGTCTGTCTTGTCGTTCTTTCGAATTACATGATCATTGAAATACGTTTCCTGAATTTCTGAATGCTAATCACGACATGAATTCACATCATTTTCGTCGACTCGAGACTGTTCGTTTGTAATTCCACATCTTTGATTATAAATATCCTTCACTGTTATCCAACTTAAAAGCTTTATGTGGCAGTATAATACACCTAAGTGTCGTTTTCTCACCAGAAAACATCAACAATCCAGCGTAAGCCTGGGTCCGCTAGCTCAAAATTCCATTTTTGACACAGGCCGGAAGTGTGTCCTTTTTTCTGCTAGAAACGGGAGACAACTATAAATGACTAGCTTACAAACCCTTTTCGACCCCAACTTTTGGTTTTACACCTATTAAAAGTCAATTTGAAATATTCTAGCGGTGGGCACAAAACAGTCGCCATTTTGTTTCCAATTTAATCAGCTAATTTAGCATGCCCGAAGCAGACTAAATATTTAGTCCGAAAATCTAAATATTTAGTCCGATTTACAATTTAGACGCGTTGGTGAATACGGACCAAATCTAAATCGACGTAATTTAGTCAGATAATTTAGATTTAGTCCGAAAATCGAATTTAGACGCGTTGGTGAATACGGGCCCAGATAGTAAGCTCTATTGTGTTCACAAGCTGTATTATAGCAATTTTGACAATTTCAAGGGCCATAATCCAGCCATGCATGGGTAGATCTGGCCGTTTTTTAGAAATGAACCAAACTCTCATGGATATCTAACTACTGTATAAGTTTGATTGAGATACAATCAAAAATAAGGAATGTATCATGTTAACAAGCCCTATTATAGCAATTTTGACAATTTCAAGGGCCATAATTCAGTCATGCATGGGGCGGATCTGGCTTGTTTTCGAAAGGAATCAAGCTCTCATGGATATCTAACTACTGTAAAAGTTTGGTTGAGATACAATCAAAAGTGAAGACTGTATCATGTTAACAAGCTCTTTTATAGCAATTTTGACCATTTCAAGGGCCATAATCCAGTCATGCATAGGCGGATCTGGCTGGTCTTCGAAAGGAACCGAGCTCTCATGGATATCTAACTACTGTATAAGTTTGGTTGAGATACAATCAAAAGTGAAGACTGTATCGTGTTAACAAGAAATTGTTTACGGACGGACGCACGCACGGACGACAGACAAATCACCACGACAAAAGCCCTTCTGGCCTTTGGCCAGTAGAGCTAAAAACAGTAGCCGATCAAAAACTGTCGGTCTGTGGTCGTCTGAGGGTCCCCTGAAGGTCCCATTGTCTCGTCAGCCCTCTGGAGCTTTCGTATAGCCTTTGCCGCTCTCTAACGAGGGTCGTGCCTTTGCCTTGTACTTGCGGGTACTTGCGCATACTTTCGACCCGGACATGTGTCGATCGCGCAAGGAACGTCCGTGATTCGTCCCCCCGCCATGGTCCATTGGTCAGGACTCAATCGGGTCAAAAAAGGGGACGATTGGAGGCGATTCAGGACGACAATCGAGCTGATCAAAAAATTGATTCATCGGGGACAATCTGGTCCAGATCGGGCCGATTGGAAAATACAATCCTTGGTGAAATGCAGCCATGAACCAAAAAAGATAAGTTGTTGAAAACATTAATCCTATCCCAAATGTAATGAATCTGCAGCAAAAGCCTAAAAATATCTAGGCAAAATCAAATATATCTATAAATGAAAGTATATTTATTGAAAAGAGTTGAAAACTTTGTAGCAAAAGGAGAAATTTTTCAAAATGTTCTAAAGCTGCCTGGTGAAGATGCATCAAAATGTGAAAAACGGCTAAATTCTTCTGTTTGTCCGATTTAATACAATGTATTCCTGTGTAATTCCTTATTACTTTTAGCTTGTTTAGAATGTTTTATTTCAAATGCCCTTTACTAACTAATAAGCTATTTGGTCAACAGTCTTTACTCCTTGCAGTTTCTTTCCCACTCTTAATTGAATTTTTCCTTGACATAAGAAGTAAAGACATTTCCTTCTTAACCAGTACTCTACTTCAGGCGATGAATTGAGCCATGTATAATATTTACAATGTGGCATATATGTGCAATGGCTATAGTTGAAGTTTTTCTCAGATGTGTTCATAGATTGGTAGAGATACTTACATTTCAAAGGTGCTGTCTTCCATTGGCTCCTTATCTACTAAATCATATCCTTCCTCTTCAATGTCAAGCTCCTCCTCAATACCTGACCAATCAAGTTCTAAATTTTTGTATGAAAGGCTCTGATTGGGTAGCAACCCGAGGGGATAATTTGACCAATTAACTTTCTCAACACATTTATTCCACTTCTGTTCCTTTACAGTTGGTATTTCTGGAATAACAAATAAAACAGTCTATAATTTGATTTATAACATTCTTTAATCCTTTACCCCCTGATACAGCAAATATGGACATTTTTTTTAGCGGATACATTTGAAAATATGGAGGAAAAAACTCATTACCCCATATTTTTTTTAAAAATCAAAATTTCTTTGCAATGCAGACGACTCTAAAAATACCCAGTTCTTGTTCGTGTTTCCTTAAACACTTTTTCTGTGGCTAAAAAAAACAAGAGGGCCATGAGGCCCTGGAATCGCTCACCTGAGAATGGGCTATTTAAGACATAACTCTCTCATGCTCCAGCCAAACATGTGGCTTCCAGAGTGTTAACAAGATTTCCCTTAAATTTGGTCTAGTGACCTAGTTTTTGACATGACATGACCCATATTCGAACTTGGCCTAGATATCATCAGGACAAACTTTCTGATAAAGTTTCAACATGCTCAAGTTTAAAATGCGGCTTCAAGAGTGTTAACGAGATTTTCCTTAAATTTGGCCTAGTAACCTAGTTTTTGACCCGACATGACTCATATTCAAACTTGGCCTAGCTATTACTTAGACAAATATTCTGACAAAGTTTCAACATGCTCAAGCCAGAAATGTGGCTTCTAGAGTGTAATCAAGATTTTCCTTAAATTTGGCCTAGTGACCTAGTTTTTGACCGGACATGACCCATATTCGAACTTGGCCTAGATGTCAAAAGACAAACTTTCTAATAAAGTTTCAACATGCTCAAGTTTAAAATGTGGCTTCCAGAGTGTTAACAAGATTTTCCTTCAATTTGGCCTAGTGACCTACTTTTTGACCCGACATGACCTATATTCGAACTTGGCCTAGATATCACTATGACAAACATTCTGACAAAGTTTCAACATGCTCAAGCCAAAAATGCGGCTTCAGGAGTGTTAACAAGATTTTCCTTAAATTTGACCTAGTGACCTAGCTTTTGACCCCACATGACCCAGTTTCGAACTTGGCCTAGAGTTGATCGAGATATATGTTCTGATAAACTTTTATAAAGATTGGATGCAAAATGTTGCCTCTAGTGTAGTAAAAAGCAAATGTTGACGACGGACGACGAACGACGGACAAAAGGCGATCACAATAACTCACCTTGAGCACTATGTGCTCTGGTGAGCTAACAATGGACTATTTCATACATTTCTTCTTGGTACATATCGTTTTGTTGGGTAGTCAGAGATAATGTTGGTAAAAGACCTTCTGTAATATATAGTCTTGTTCATATATCTATAGAGAACTACTACTGTAATTGAGCGTTAATTTTTTAGCTTTTATATTCATATTTTGATATTGAATACTATGTATAAGCAGGTGCAGATAATTACAAGATATAGAGTTACACACATGGATGATCAGACATGGATGACCAGGTGTGATACCCCAGCTCTTTCTCCTTGGATCCTTTACGTGATCAGCGTATAGCACAAATACATGCGAGGCCTTTTCTTGGAAAATACAGACCAGTACTTGATCTTAAGTCAATCTCAAATGCACTAAAAAGCAGCTCAAAATATTTCAGTACCCAGACCTCTCTATCGACAGTCCAGTATGTTAACCCGTTTCCAACAGACAGACACTTTTTGATGCTTATGAAACATATGCCTTTTGAAAACTCATAATAAATAAATTCAATGATAATACAAACTTACAAGATTTTCCTTCAATTTGGCCTAGTGACCTACTTTTTGACCGGACATGACCCATATTCGAACTTGGCCTAGATATCATCAAGACAAACTTTCTGACAAAGTTTCAACATGGTCAAGTTTAAAATGTGGCTTCCAGAGTGTTAACAAGATTTTCCTTAAATTTGACCTAGTGACCTAGCTTTTGACCCGACATGACCTATTTTCGAACTTGGCCTAGATATCACTAAGACAAACATTCTGACAAAGTGTCAACATGCTCAAGCCAAAAATGCGGCTTCAAGAGTGTTAACAAGATTTTCCTTCAATTTGGCCTAGTGACCTAGTTTTTGACCTGACATGCCATATAATCGAACTTGGCCTAGATATCACTATGACAAACATTCTGACAAAGTTTCAACATGCTCAAGCCAAAAATGCGGCTTCAGGAGTGTTAACAAGATTTTCCTTAAATTTGACCTAGTGACCTAGCTTTTGACCCAACATGACCTATTTTCGAACTTGGCCTAGATATCACTAAGACAAACATTCTGACAAAGTGTCAACATGCTCAACCTAAAAATGCGGCTTCAGGAGTGTTAACAAGATTTTCCTTCAATTCGGCCTAGTGACCTAGTTTTTGACCCGACATGACCTATATTCGAACTTGGCCTAGATATCACTATGACAAACATTCTGACAAAGTTTCAACATGCTCAAGCCAAACATGCGGCTTCAGGAGTGTTAACAAGATTTTCCTTAAATTTGACCTAGTGACCTAGCTTTTGACCCCACATGACCCAGTTTCGAACTTGGCCTAGAGTTGATCGAGATATATGTTCTGATAAACTTTTATAAAGATTGGATGCAAAATGTTGCCTCTAGTGTAGTAAAAAGCAAATGTTGACGACGGACGACGAACGACGGACAAAAGGCGATCACAATAACTCACCTTGAGCACTATGTGCTCTGGTGAGCTAACAATGGACTATTTCATACATTTCTTCTTGGTACATATCGTTTTGTTGGGTAGTCAGAGATAATGTTGGTAAAAGACCTTCTGTAATATATAGTCTTGTTCATATATCTATAGAGAACTACTACTGTAATTGAGCGTTAATTTTTTAGCTTTTATATTCATATTTTGATATTGAATACTATGTATAAGCAGGTGCAGATAATTACAAGATATAGAGTTACACACATGGATGATCAGACATGGATGACCAGGTGTGATACCCCAGCTCTTTCTCCTTGGATCCTTTACGTGATCAGCGTATAGCACAAATACATGCGAGGCCTTTTCTTGGAAAGTACAGACCAGTACTTGATCTTAAGTCAATCTCAAATGCACTAAAAAGCAGCTCAAAATATTTCAGTACCCAGACCTCTCTATCGACAGTCCAGTATGTTAACCCGTTTCCAACAGACAGACACTTTTTGACGCTTATGAAACATATGCCTTTTGAAAACTCATAATAAATAAATTCAATGATAATACAAACTTACAAAGATTTTTCACATTTTTTACCAGATGTTTATGAAGTCGTCTGCTGCATTTTTTTTGGATGTGAGTAAGGTTTAAAAGTTGGACCACTGCACAACTTACCATCATTCATTTCAACTTCACAGTCCGATGATGGTTTTTCAGGTACTGTATCACTATTGAATTGGTTATAAAATCGTTCTAGTTCACACTTTAATGCCTCCTTCTTGACATCGCTCAAAAGGTGCTCCTTCACCAACTCTATCAATCTGTCAAAGGCAACAACATGCATGTTGTACATTTTATATAGACTATCTCCGAGCTCCGCCTTGGGAGTGGGAGATCTCGGGCGGGTCATAACAAAGACTTTACAAATGGTATTCATGTTTTCCCTAAAGGCATAGAGGGTTGCATGGGACTGTAAATTGGTGTCAGGACAAATATTACTGGTACTACTAGTAATTTACCAAGAAAACGTTGTGATATAACTGAAATACTGTTTAAAATTGCACAACATTTTATATCATGTTATCATATAAAAACCATGATGGTCCTATATCGCTCACCTGATTTAATCAAACTTTAAAAGTTTTCATTGTTCTTTGTCTATACATATATACGGAAAACAAGCAAATTCAGAGAATTCTGGTCCCCCGCCAGGGTCAAGGTCACAAGGTCAAAAAAATTGGTATTGATGGAAAGGGGTTGTCACAAGGAATACACATGTGAAATATGAAAGCAGTACTTATTACGGTTCAGAAGTTATGACCAAGGTTAAAGTTTTTGTGACAGCGTGACGGAGGGACGGACGGACGGACTGATGAATGAGAAATAATAGTCCCCACGCTTTCGCTAAAGCGGGGGACAACAAGCAACACCCCCTGGTGGCTATGTTTATCATCCTATCAAAATAATTTAAAGTCTTAGTAGAGGGGCACCCAAAGAACATTCATGGCAAATGGACAAGAATATTTTTTAAAGTGTTTACCTTAACAAGTCTATGTAAAACAAGTGATCCCCAGGGTGGAGCCATGTTTGACACCAGGGCTATAATAATTTGACAAATCTTGGTAGAAGTCCACCAGATGAAGTTAGATTTCAAATATTAAACTTTTAGACAAGATTTTTAAAGTTTTTCCCTATACGAGTATATGTAAAACAAGTGACATGTGTGGGGCCATTTTTGACCCTAGGGCTATAATTTGAACAATCTTGGTAGGGGTCCACTAGATGATGATACATACCAAATATCAAAGGCCTGGGCCTTCTACTTTTAGACAAGATGATTTTTTAATTTTTTCCCCTTTATGAGTCTATATTAAACAAGTGAACCCTGGGGAGGGGTCATTTTTACCCAAAGGCTATAATTTGAACAATCTTGGTAGAGGTCCACTAGATGATGCTACATACCCAATATCAAAGGCCTGGGCCCTCTACTTTTAGACAAGAAGATTTTTTAAGGTTTTTTTCTATATGAGTCTATGTAAAACATTTGACCCCAGGGCTATAATTTGAACAATCTTGGTAGAGGTTCACTAGATGATGCTACATACCAAATATCAAAAGCATGGGCCTTCTACTTTCAGACAAGAAGATTTTTTAAGTTTTGGTTAATTTCCCCCTTTTTTTTTTCCGTGGCAACCAAAGTTCTGCATGGAAGGAATTCTTTGAACAAGTTTGAAAGAGATCCACCCAAGGAACATTCCTGTAAAATTATTTTGAATTTGGTAAATTGGTTTTAGTAGGAGAAGTCATTTGTAGGAAAATGTGAACGGATGGACGACGACGACGGACAACGGACGATCACAAAAGCTCACCTTGCAATTTGTGCATGGGTGAGCTAACAAGAATGAATGAATGTATATTGTTTTATGGCGCATCGACAGCTAAGGTCATTTAGCGCGCAATTAAATTTAATTATTCATGATCCCTGGGTATGAGCTAACAAGAGTGCCACAGAGTGAATGCCCATGTTCATCTGTTTTTTCTAAGTCAAAGGGGAATTTCTGTATCATCATTAAAGCCAGCGTTATGTGACTTGGTATAAACATGCATATAATTCCTAGAAACATGAGTAACAAGTTTCATTTGAAAATGTTAAACAGTTTTTGAGTTTTTTTCTTCAAACAAGAGGCTCATGATGGCACTGGATCGCTCACCTGATTTTATTTTTTTTCGCTTTAGCTATATAAGCCCTGCCCCCTGGTGGCCATAGTTTCTGACCAATCAACTTGGCTTGAAGGAATCTGATAGAGGGTCACCCTAGGAACATTTCTACAAAATCGGCCCGACAATTTTGGAGGAGAAGATTTTTTAAGTTTTCACTATAGCCAATAAGGCAAAATAACCCTGCCCACTGGCGGCCATGTTTTTCGACCAATCAACATGGCTTGAAGGAATCTGAAAGTGGGTCACTTAAGAAACATTTCTACAAAATTATTTGAAAATCGGCCCAACACTTTCGGAGAAAAAGATTTTTTAAGTTTTCACAATAGCTGTATAAGGCAAAATAGCCCCGCCCCTCTTGCGGCCATGTTTTTCAACCAATCAACATGGCTTGAAGGAATCTGATAAGAGGGTCATCCAAGGAACATTTCTACAAAATTATTTGAAAATCTGCCAACCAGTTTAGGAGAAGAAGAATTTTGAAGTTTTTTTCATTTCGTTGCCATGGAAACCAGAATTCTGCATGGATCTAAAAAATTTGAAGGAAATCTGGTGAGGTCATTGAGAGGATGCTTTCTGTGAAGTTTCATCCAAATTGACTCGCCGGTTACTGAGGAGAAAAAGTTGACGCACGACAGACGGCGCACGACGGACAAAAAGGCGATCACAATAACTCACCTTGAGCAAAGCTCAGGTGAGCTAAAAACAGACAAGCTAATCAACAGACAAATTGACGCATCTGCAGTATATGATATTTCTCCTTTTGCAACAATATTTTAAGATTTGTGACAACGCAGACATCAACGATGACACCAAGGGTATGACAATAGCCTGACATTATTTCTTTGAAAAATGGATGAGCTAATAATACTGTTTAACCCTTTCAAACCTACAGACAAGGTTGAAAATAATTTGGCACAAAAGTTCCTTAAGCCAACCGGACACTGGCACGAATGTTGTCCCCGCAATGCCACGCAATGACAATGATTAAAATCTTCGAACGTGAACGAGCGTGAAGAGTGTGTGACGGGTGCGAGGGTGCATGCCATGTTGTCGAGAGAATTTTGAAATTAAAAAAAAATCAGCATGCATCAATTTTCGTACCATGTGCGTGCCACCCGAGTGAAGCATGCAATCAACTTGGCTTGAAGGAATCTCATAGAGGGTCACCTTAGGAACATTTCAACAAAATTATTTGAAAATCAGCCAGACACTTTCATTGGAGAAGATTTTTAAGTTTTCACTAGAGAGCCACATAAGGCAAAATAGGCCTGCCCTCTGGCAGCCATGTTTTTCAATCAATCAACATGGTTTGAAGGAATCTGATAGAAGGTCAACCAAGGAACATTTCTACAAAATTATTTGAAGATTTTTTAAAGTTTTCACTATGCTATATAAGGCAAAATAGCCCCGCCCCCTGGCGGCCATGTTTTTCGACTAATCAACTTGGCTTGAAGGAATCTACTAAACTATTTGACAATCGGCCAACAAGTTTAAGAGGATAAGAGTTTTAAAGTTCTTTCTTTCCATGGAAACCAGAATATTGCATGGATCCAAAAAATTTAAGGAATTTAGGAGAGGACATTGAGAGTATGCTTCCTATGAAGTTGTTTGAAGCAAAGATTTGACACACGGAACCACGTACAACAGACAATTCGCCATGACATAAGCTTGACTGGCTTTCAGCCAGTGGAGCTAAAAATCAGACATATGTGGGTCTAGCAAACATGTTTACTCACATATATAACGAAGGCAAGCTAAACTGGTTGATAACTTGAGCAGTAATCTCCAATAGCTGTCTGTATGGAATGTCGGACACCCATTCTTCTCTCTTCGCCAAGATTATATAAACCCAACCATATAAAAGTCTATTCTTATAGGATGGTTCTTGTGTTAAAATGGTTACAATGTGCAGTAATAGGGATGCCATTAAACCTATTTTGTCTATTACTGATAAAATCGGCTGCCATAGGGAGTATACCATGTCTGGAAGTCCTGTAGCATCTCTGTAAATGGCTGAAATGAACAGTACAGTACACCAATTATGCTATTTATAGTCGTATGTTTTGTACTTATAAGCGAATTGCAAGTACAATTTTGGCATGAAGACAACAATGTGGAATGAGGAGATATAAGACCTAAGTCAGTGAAATGGGAACACGTTTAAGCTCACTATACAATTAACCAGTGTATGAAGTATGGAGGAATTCTGTCCCAAAATGAAAGTGATAGAGCAATGAAGTAATTTCATATCAAGGCCTCCGCTGTCGGTCGCCAAAGTCGCCAATTTTGAATATAAAATCAAAGTGGCAAAAAAATAATAATGCAAAAACAGTTGCTAAAGACAAATCTTGGAAAATTGAGCCGCCATTTTGTTTATATAAATGCTCTAAGCGACGTATATTTTCAACACTGAAAGCAAGCTATCGATTTGTTTTCTCTGTGTATACCTAATCGCGATAACTTAAACAGGTAACCAGTCTTGGTATTTGACAATGTGAAGGTCAAGTTACTATGTGATCGGAGTTTTTGATACGTTTAATCAAGTTCATTCGACAAATTAGTGTCATGACAGATTAACTGATGTTGTTCTTACCAGTTAAAGAGACATGTGGTTAACTGTTTGCATGTTTGGTCTTTATTGGACATATTTTTTAATTTGAACATGTTTTTGTCCGTAATCAAGAGTTTGTTTGACCAAACACTTTGGGGTGCTGATAATTAAAGAAGCTTATGTAACGTGTATGGGTCGATGAGCAATAATACATTTGAAAAATGAAGGAATTTAAGCTTGGACTGCCTTGTCCGCTGTATCTAAACTTGATCGCAAAATGATTGGTTGAACAGTTGTAATTAATACGAATCAGCTTGATTATAACAATGTGCAAAAGTGATCATGGGCAAAGGTCCCCAGGCTTTACAAGCCTGTCGCTCAGCTTATCGCTTATCGTTCAGCCTATCGCTCAGCTTATTGCTCAGCCTATAGCATTTAACCCAGCTATAGCTCAACAGTACCGGCATTAGATTCTTGTATCTCAGTGGAGTGTCTGCATTTGCTACTTTTCAAGCTGAGGTTGGTTGCTACGATAGCAATTTAACCACCTTGATCTAACGGAATCAATAACCCGCTGTTAAAGTGAGTCGACTCCTGAATGACCAGGAAAGAAGTAACTCATTCCGTATAAATTCACAGTATTTATACTAAACAATGCTTGATACTGGCATGGGATGGTACCCTGTGAATAATAGGCGCAAATAAAGTCTGTGTTGTTAGACGCTTCTGTAAAGGAGACTAAGCATCTATGAGACCCCCTCTAATTGATTTCTAACGATAAACAAATGCTAGTACACCAAGTTATCAGTATTAAAATACTTTGGGCATTTACTCTACATAATCATGTATGAAAATATGATTATTTATGAATATACTGCATATAAAAACTAGTGAATTTACTTTTAAATATGATTTCAAGTGTCGCTTTGATCATTAACAAAAAGGGGTTAATTGTTTACAGGATCAAGTGGCCTTAATTAAGGAAGTTTGTTCATACCGCTCTACTTTCACCACACTTATTTTAGTATGGAAACAATATTTATGAAAAAAAAAAGAGGAATTGATTTAAAAAACTATAGCGTATATAAACTAAATGGAAATCGCAATCAGTAAAATTTGATTAAAAACACAACATACAAACATTTTCACCTCTGGTCTTAAAGAAAGAAAATGATAACTGTTTACTTGCAAAGTAAAGCTTGTTACTTAAGTATACTACTTAAAAGAAATTACTTTTGGTAAATGAAATAAAAGAAGAAACAATGTATTTGATTTTACTGCGTTTTTTTTTTTAAAAAACCCTTTGTCCATTGAATTTTTTTCATGCATAAAACAATTGGCTTCTAAGTTGGCTCAAACTTTTTTATTTTGTCTCTTTTTATCTCAATTTGGCGAATGTGGTGGCGAAAGAAAATTGTCCAGGGGAGACCCTGCATATAAACATATTAGTCACTGGGACCTTGACCTTTGAACTTAATCAGTAAAAAGCAAATCCCTCCAAGCTCTATGAACCTGTGAATGAAGTATGAAGGAATTCTATCAACAAATGAAAGTTCTAGACCATTGACCTAGATCAGTGGAATACAGCTTGTACAAGAGGTGATGCTTGTAAACATGATTTTTTACCAATCAACATGGCTTGAAAGAATATAATAGAGGGTCATCCAAGGAACATTTCTACAATTTTTTTTGAAAATCTGCCAACCAATTTGGGAGAAGAAGAATTTTTAAGTTTTTTTCTTCGTTTGGTTGCCATGGAAACCAGAATTCTGCATGGATCCCAAACATTTGAAGGAATTCTGGTGAGGTCATTGAGAGGATGCTTTCTGTGAAGTTTCATTACAATTGATACACTGGTTACTGAGGAGAAGATGTTGATGCACGGCACACACCGCATGACAGACAATAACAATGGCGATCACAATAACTAACCTTGAGCACTTTGTGGACAATAGGACCATGATGGTCCTAGATAGCTCACCTGATTAAATAGAAATTACAGTTTTCAATGTTCTTACAATATGGATAGAAGGAACACAAGCAACACCCCCTTGTGGTCAAATTCATGAATGGATTGTAATAATTTCAACAGCCTTGGTAGAGGGTCACCAAAGGAACATTTGTGCCAAATTATTTTCAAATCTGGCCAGTACTTTGGACAAGAGATATCTTTTCATTATACATATAAGGAAAACAAGCAGCCATGTTTTTCAACGGATCAGAATAATTAAAACATTCTTGGTAGAGGATAACCCAAGGAACATTTGTGCAAAATAATTTTGTAATTGGGCCTGTGCTTTTGGACAAGAAGATCTTTAAAGTTTTTGCATTTTTCCCCTTTTCTGATGCCGCAGCAACATTCCTGTGAGATTATTTTGAAATCAGTCCATTGGTGTAGGAGAAGATGTTTGTAGGAAAATGTGAACAGACAGACGACGACAATGAACTTTGAGTGATCACAAAAGCTCACCATGAGCTAAAAAGGAAATAACTGAAAATTTAGAGAACGCCTTCTGTTGTCACTCTTTTCAACATAATCTTCACTTTTAATAATAGATTCATAGATTTTCGCTATTTTGCCTAGATATTTTTTATTTAATTTGTCTTCTGCAGATTCGTTGCATGAGGGAAAGGTTTAAGGGATTCTTGTTACCTTCAGAGGATAAAGTGATTCTTGAAAGTTGATCTTCTGTGCTGATTAAATACCCACTTTGGACCAAAGCTGTCCAACTTTTATCTCTGAAAAATAGTATATTAACACAATCTGCTTATTTTCGGTACCAATGTGTTCTTTTAGGAATCCACTACACAATAAGTTCTATTATTAGCAATTACCGATCTGCTCATTTTAGGAAACTGTTTCATGTTATGCCATTTTTAGGAACAGTTTGAAGACTCATTAGTCATTTAACCTTTTCCCACATGCAGATCTATTCTGACTTGTGTCTGCAGCAGATAACTTTTGTATACATTGTGACAAAAGTAGAAATGGCTCAAAAATTTAAATTTCACTTTTACAAGTTTTCGATAACTTTCCTCAAATGCTTTCAAAGCTATCTACTTCAGATTTGTTCTATTGCAGAAACCAACATAACCTCTATAGGTGGTTTAAAAAGATGAAAGGGCAAAAGTTAAACCGTTGTAGCCAGGAAGTTTATTTACCCTTTCCCACATACAACAAATTTACAGCAGACTACAAACATTTAATAACAAATATGGAAACTCTCTTTAACCCTTTCCCTCATACGACAATTATGCAGCAGATGACTTTGAACCTATTTTGTCAAAAAATGGAAAATCTCTATAATTGAATGGATAACCTACGACTAAAAGTGGAAAACATTGTGGCAAAAGGAGAAATTGCTTGTTTTGAGCAATTTCTTCTTTTGTCACTATGTTTTCAAAAAGCCGTCTGCTGAAGAGGCGTCAGAATGAACAATTATTGAATGAAATTGAAAACATTGTCAGCAGTTTCTCCCTTGATCATATACACCGACTTACCCCAAACCAAACATGGACTGTTCTATCTGGTGGAGGAGTCCATCTTTCACAGAAATCTCTTTGTTGTCAAGCTCCTGTTTCAAGCAATAAATAATATGTTTCATAAACCATGTCTAAACTTTTGTATTTATGACTTTGAAAACATATCATGAGCTTCATGCAAAACAGTTGTAACTACAAGATTTAGTTACAACCCTTTTGTAAAGCAAATTATACAAAAAATCTCATTAAATGAAAGTTTCATTGTTGAATAGAGTTGAAAATACTGTCTTCTGATATAAGTGCTTCAAAATACTTCTGCAAGTGGGAAATGGTTAAGGTTTGACAGGATCAATGGTTATACAACTATAAACTAGAAATATCACTGAAGGTGATGAATACCCCCAGCTGGTGCCTGACAATATACATATGTATGAGAAATTCATATTCATAACTCATTTAAAACAAGATGTGTTTGTGAAACACTGATGCCCCCCAATGGCAACATCTAGGTCAAAGGTCAAGGTCGCCAGGTCAAAAATGTTGGTACTGACAGAAAGGTCATGTCACAAGGAATATACATGTGAAATATGGTAGCCGTACCTGTTATGGTTCAAAAGTAGTGGTCAAGGTTAAAGTTTTTTTCGAGAATGGCAACATCTAGGTCAAAGGTCAAGGTCGCAAGGTGAATAATTTTGGTACTGACAGAAAGGTCATGTCACAAGATATACACATGAAATATGGTAGCCGTACCTGTTATGGTTCAAAAATAGTGGTCAAGGTTAAAGGTTTTTTTCGAGAATGGCAACATCTAGGTCAACGGTCAAGGTCGCAAGGTGAAAACTTTGGTAGTGACAGAAAGGTCATGTCACAAGGTATACACATGTGAAATATGGTAGCCGTACCTGTTATGGTTCAAAAGTAGTGGTCAAGGTTAAAGTTTTTATCGAGAATGACAACATCTAGGTCAAAGGTCAAGGTCGCAAGGTCAAAAATGTTGGTACTGACAGAAAGGTCATGTCACAAGGAATACACATGTGAAATATGGTAGCCGTATCTGTTATGGTTCAAAAGAAATGGCCAAGGTTAAAGTTTTTTTCGAGAATGGCAACATCTAGGTCAAAGGTCAAGGTCGCAAGGTCAAAAATGTTGGTACTGACAGAAAGGTCATGTCACAAGGAATACACATGTGAAATATGGTAGCCGTATCTGTTATGGTTCAAAAGAAATGGCCAAGGTTAAAGTTTTTTTCGAGAATGGCAACATCTAGGTCAAAGGTCAAGGTCGCAAGGTCAAAAATGTTGGTACTGACAGAAAGGTCATGTCACAAGGAATACACATGTGAAATATTGTAGCCGTACCTGTTATGGTTCAAAAGAAATGGCCAAGGTTAAAGGTTTTTTTCGAGAATGGCAACATCTAGGTCAAAGGTCAAGGTCGCAAGGTCAAACATTTTGGTACTGACAGAAAGGTAATGTCACAAGGAATACACATGTGAAATATGGTAGCCGTACCTGTTATGGTTCAAAAGTAGTGGTCAAGGTTAAAGTTTTTTTTGTGCATACAGGCCAAAAACTACATCTAGGTCAAAGGTCAAGGTCGCAAGGTCAACAATGTTGGTACTGACAGAAAGGTCATGTCACAAGGAATACACATGTGAAATATGGTAGCCATACCTGTTATGGTTCAAAAGAAGTGGTCAAGGATAAAGTTTTTTTCGTGCAGACAGACAGACGTGCAGACAGACAGACAGACAGACAGACATGCAGACAGGCCAAAAACTATATGCCCCCCGAATCGAAGATTCCGGGGGGGCATAAAAATTCTAGTGCAACACGCCGACAATATGCACAACTAGGCTTGGTATCAATCATTCTTGTGAAGTTATATTGAATTCTGACCAAGGGTTGCTGAGAAATAGTGTTCACAAGAAATGTCCACATACCAACGGACTGACAAACTGACCAACCGACAAGCGTGACTCCTATATAGCCCCCATATATTATGTATCTGGGGGTATAATAAAACTTGGGAGTTAAAATGTAAACAAGAGGGCCATGATGGCCCTGGAATCGCTCACCTGATTTTTTTTTTCACTTTAGCTATATAAGCCCCGCCATCTGGCGCGCATAGTTTCCAACCAATCAACTTGGCTTTAAGGAATCTGATAGAGGGTCACCCTAGGAACATTTCTACAAAATTATTTGACAATCGGCCTGACACTTTTGAAGGAGAAGATTTTTTAAGTTTTCACTATAGCAATAAAAGGCAAAATAGCCCCGCCCCCTGGCGGCCATGTTTTTTGACCAATCAACATGGCTTGAAGGAATCTGATAGAGGGTCATCCAAGGAACATTTCTACAAAATTATTTGAAAATCGGCCCGACACTTTTGGAGGAGAAGATTTTTTAAGTTTGCACTATAGCTATATAAGGCAAAAAAGCCCCGCCCCCCCCCCCCCCCCCCCCCCCCCTGGCGGCCATGATTTTCGACCAATCAACATGGCTTGAAGGAATCTGATAGAGGGTCACCCAAGGAACATTTCTACAAATTTATTTGAAAATCGGCCTGACACTTTTGGAGAAGAAGATTTTTTAAGTTTGCACTATAGCCATATAAGGAAAAATAGCTCCGCCCCCCCTGGCGGCCATGTTTTTCGACCAATCAACATGGCTTGAAGTAATCTGATAGAGGGTCACCCGAGGAACATTTCTACAAAATTATTTGAAAATCGGCCTGACACTTTCGGAGGAGAAGATTTTTTAAGTTTGCACTATAGCCATATAAGGAAAAATAGCCCCGCCCCCCCTGGCGGCCATGTTTTTTGACCAATCAACATGGCTTGAAGGAATCTGATAGAGGGTCACCCGAGGAACATTTCTACAAAATTATTTGAAAATCGGCCTGACACTTTCGGAGGAGAAGATTTTTTAAGAATTTTGAAGTTTTTTCATTTCGTTGCCATGGAAACCAGAATTATGCATGGATCCCGAAAATTTTAAGGAATTCTGGTGAGGACATTGAGAGGATGCTTTCTGTGAAGTTTCATCCCAGTTGACCCACCGGTTACAGAGGAGAAAATGTTGACGGACGACGGACGACTGACGACGGACGACGGACGCCGGACATAGGGCGATCACAATAACTCACCTTGAGCACTTCGTGCACAGGTGAGCTAATAAAAACTAGAGTAACAGTGTTTGGCTTTCAAGTTTTGTCAGTTTCCAACCAACATACATTCTTGTTTGAATCTAAACTGGTTCATGAAATATAATGATGATTTGTTATCTCCCTGTTGTGTAACATGGTATATCCGTACCAATAAATGCAAAACAAAGTAATAGTTCAGCTTTCAAGTTCAAAATATAGTAACAATGTAGTTGCCCATTACAAACTCAGCAACTGAAGTAACAATCATTACCAGTATACAACAGATGTGCAGATGATGAAAGTATAATAATTGAAAAGCGCACTTTGGCAAAAGGAAAAATAGGTCATTATGACCAACTATTTATTTTGCCACAAAGTTTTCAAAACTTGTCTGATGCAGGTGAGTAAAGGGGATTGAAGTTGAATGCCATTTTCAACAGTTTGTCAATTACATCACGACAGCTGCTTTACCTAACCATGTGATACATAACAGCTAGTACATCTCACCATGTTATTCATGACAGCTAGTACATCTCACAATGTGATACATGACAGCTGCTTCACCTAACCATGTGATACATGACAGCTATGGCATTTCACCATGATTCATGACAGCTATGACATCTCACCATGTGATTCATAATAGATAGTACATCTCACAATATGATACATGACAGCTGCTTCACCTAACCATGTGATACATGACAGCTAGTAAATATAACTGATTCATGACAGCTATTAATTACATATAACCATGTGATTCATGACAGCTATTAATTACATCTCATCATGTGATTCATGACAGCTGCTTCATCTCACCATGTGATTCTTGAGAGCTAGTACATCTCACCATGTGATACACACCAGCTATGACATCTCACCATGAGTTTCATGACAGCTAGTACATCTCACCATGTGATTCATGACAGCTGCTTCATCTCACCATGTGATTCTTGAGAGCTAGTACATCTCACCATCTGATACACAACAGCTAATACACCTAACAATGTGATTCACGATTGCTAGTACATCCCACCGTGTGATTCACAACAGCTATGACCACCATGTGATTCATGACAACTAGTACATCTCACCATGTGATTCATGACAGCTATGCCATCTCACTATGTGATACATACATGACAGCTGCTTTACCTAACCATGTGATTCATGACAGCTAGTACATATAACCATGTGATTCATGACAGTCTGTATTCATCTAGAAGGTTTCTAAGATTAAAGACAGTACCTGTAATCTCTGTGTCATGTATTCATCTAGAAGGTTTCTTAGAACAGCAAGCCTCTCACCAATGCTCTGAGTATTTAGTTGTTCTGGTTCCCGGATCTGTATCTCCCAGAAACTAATCTGAAATATATTAATACATGTATTCTTTATCCTATATTTAGTATATCTCTATGTAACCCTAACAGACACCTTTTGAAAACATTTTGGCAAAAGGAAAAAGCGATCATTATGAGTAATCTATCCCCTATTCAATATTCATGTTGTACCCAATTACAGAGATTTCTATATTTTTGCCTAGACATATTCAAAGTTGTATCCTGCAGATTTGCTGTATGTGGGAAATTTGTAATTATACATTTATCTAATATGATATTTTTCCCCTTCATGAAAAACAATTTGCAGCAAACGACTTTGAAAACATCTAGGCAAAAATATGGTTAATGAAAGAAAGCATAATTATTGATTTGAGTTGTACACATTGTGGTTAACCCTTTCCCTCATATAGACGATTTCTAACGCCTCTGCAGCAGACGGCTTTTTGAAAACATAAAGACAAAAGAAGAAATTGCTCAAAACGAGCAATTTCTCCTTTTGCCACAATGTTTTCCACCTTTAGTCATAGGTAATTATAGAGATTTTCTATTTTTTGACAAAATATGTTCAAAGTCGTCTGCTACAGAATTGTCGTATGAGGGAAAGGGTTAAAGGTGTATAAGAATCAATTTCTCCTTTTGCTACAAGGTTTACAAACGTTGTCTGCTGCTGATGGGTCAAAATGATTATGCGAAGAGTTTTCTGCCTTTTCAATGATCTGAGAGGAAAATGAAAATGTTTGTGTTTTGAGAAATTACTCAATCATCATGACTGAATTGAATTAAAAAGCACTTTCTTGCAGCCATATTTTTCTTCAACCTTGGTGAGTGCAATATATTCCAGTTTAAATCATACAATCATTTTGTTATGTTAAAAATTGATAGAAAATCTTTAATCCTTTCCCACATACAACATTTCAATGTCTTCAAAAGTCATCTGCTGCACATGCTTCTGCATGTGGAAAAGGTTTAACCCTTTCCCTCATACGACAATTCTGCAGCAGACGACTTTGAACATATTTTGTCAAAAAGTAGAAAATCTCTATAATTGAATGGATAACCTATGACTAAAAGTGGAAAACATTGTGGCAAAAGGAGAAATTGCACGTTCTGTGCAATTTCTTCTTTTGTCACTATGTTTTCAAATAGCCGTCTGCTGCAGAGGCGTCAGAAAGCGTCTATATGTGGGAAAGGAACTTCCCCCATCTACCTCACCTTCAACCAGTTCAGGCAGCACTGAGTTGCGGCCTGTAGCACATGCATGGATGGCATATCACCATGAGCAATCTGATGTCGGAGATTCACAATCCACTTCTCTATACCCATCTGAAGACAAAAGATGTTTAACCCTTTCCCTCAATTCTGCAGCAGACGACTTTGAACATATTTTGTCAAAAAATAGAAAATCTCCATAATTGAATGGATAACCTATGACAAAAAGTGGAAAAAATTGTGGCAAAAGGAGAAATTGCACGTTTTGTGCAATTTCTTCTTTTGTCACTATGTATTCAAAAAGCCGTCTGCTGCAGAGGCGTCAGAAAGCTTCTATATTAGGGAAAGGGTTGGGGGAGCCCTTTCCCACATACAACAAATCCGCAGCAGTCCACTTTGAAAACATATTGGCTAAAAAGTGAAAAATCTCCACAGATGAGTCTAATTATTAAATAGAGTTCAAAACATTGTAACAAAAGGAGAAATTGCTCGGTTGAGCAATTGCTTCTTTTATCACAATGATTTTAAAAGTTGAGTGCTGCAGAGGGGTCAGAAAGAATCTGTATGTGCAAAGGTTTAAATCTGTAAAGTTTAAACAGACCCATTTTTACACCTTTGCCACAAGCGACATTGCATAATATTGTGGGAAAGAATCAACAAGAGGACCATGATAGTCCTACAATGTGGAAAGCAGCATTCTGATTGGATTAAAAACAAGAGGCCCATGAGGGCCTATGCTCTACTGGTATGGTTCTTTGGTCATTTTCAATCCAGAGCATGTATGTATGGTGAAGATCGGATAGTAAATGGAGGCTCTATTGTGTTCACAAGCTGTATTATAGCAATTTTGACAATTTCAAGGGCCATAATCTAGTCTTGCATGGGCGGATCTGGCTGGTTTGCGAAAGGAACAGAGCTCTCATTAACATTTAACTACTATCTGAGTTTGGTGAAGATAGGATAGTAAATGGAGGCTCTATTGTGTTCACAAGCTGTATTATAGCAATTTTGACAATTTCAAGGGCCATAATCCAGTCATGCAAGGGCACATATGGCTGGTTTTCGAAAAGAACCTAGCTCTCATCAATATTTAAGTACTATCTAAGTTTGGTGAAGATCAGATAGTAAATGGAGGCTCTATTGTGTTCACAAGCTATATTATAGCAATTTTGATAATTTCAAGGGCCATAATCCAGTCTTGCATGGGTGGATCTGGCTGGTTTGCAAAAGGAACAAAGCTCTCATTGATACCTAACTACTGTGTAAGTTTGGTGAAGATCAGATAGTAAATGGAGCCTCTATTGTGTTCACAAGCTATATTATAGCAATTTTGACAATTTCGAGGGCCATAATCCATTCTTGCATGGGCGGATCTGGCTGGTTTGCGAAAAGAAACGAGCTCTCATGGATATCTAACTACTGTTTAAGTTTGATTGAGATACAATCAAAACTGAAGACTTTATCGCGTTCACAAGCTCTATTATAGCAATTCTGACAATTTCAAGGGCCATAATCCAGTCTTGCATGGCCGGATCTGGCTGGTTTGCAAAAGGAACCAAGCTCTCATGGCTACCTAACTACTGTGTAAGTTTGGTGAAGATCAGATAGTAAATGAAGCCTCTATTGTGTTCACAAGCTCTATTATAGCAATTTTGACAATTTCAAGGGCCATAATCCAGTCTTGCATGGGCGGATCTGGCTGGTTTGCGAAAGGAACCGAGCTCTCATGGATATCTAACTACTGTATAAGTTTGTTTTAGATACAATCAAAACTGAAGACTGTATCGCGTTCACAAGCAATTGTTTACGGACGCACGGACGACGGACACCACGTCACGGCATAAGCTCTTCTAGATATTGATCAATTTTGGAAAGGATATTGAGAGGATGCTTACTGTGAAGTTTCATCCCAATTGACCCACTGGTTACAGAGGGGAAGATGTTGACAGCTGAGTGCCAGACAAAGGACTATCACACAAATTAAAACAGATATTTCTCAATTTTCAACAATGTATCGGAACTATTTATTTAATCAGGTTTCATTGATTGGATTTAAACTAGGGATGACAACAGTTACCGATGTTACTAATCGGTTAATCGTATTATTTTGTAACCGGTTACTTAGTTAACCGTATAGATTCATAGACACTCAATATTCACTTGCTTCCGGGTTTTGTTATTGTTGTTTTTCTTTTAACTCGCATTTCCTGGTCATGTACAACAAATAAGACTAGAACATCATTATCGGAACGTTTTCATTTATGTCAACCAAATTTTTTAATTTCATTTTTTTAATTTACAGTTAAGAAAATATTTACTATGTAGAATTGATTATTAAAAGTGTCATGAATGTATCCTCAGCACAGCGTTTGAAATATTTCCAGACAAAGGATGTAGCAGGCTGCAACATTCAGGAAATCTAATTTAACGAGATGACCGTTATTCAATTTATAATATTATGTTGAATGAATAGGTGCATATCTTTAAATACCAACTCAGGGGGAAATGTGTTAAAAACTTCAAACTACTCTCTAAATCTTCTATTCTAATCGTGTTGGTGAATAATATAAACAACAATTCAAATTCATCACAATCATTCCAATTATTTGTATTATCAAAACAAATGCTGAATATAATTAAGTCATTATCATATAATTGATGCCTTGTATAAACAAATCATCCTTTAAATAATCGTTCGATCAGCAACACCTATTCAATTAACTCTACACAAACAAACGGTCATCAATAATATCGAGTGCGGCTGTTTTCACAGTTATGTAAAGACTCCCGATCGAGGTGTGAATAATTTACCTCTGGTCAGTTACGTGTGACAAATTGAAAAAAACAAAAGGTGAAACACAACTGTGTATATATTTTATCTATTTTACGAGTACTCGGTTACTTGAATTACTAACCGATTAATCAAATTAGATACATACGGTTAACAATCGCTGACATCCCAAATTTAAACACAGTTTTCAAGGGCATTTCATTTATATCAGGGAGACTTTTATTCATAATGTGCATTTTCCTGGCTTTGTTGTACATTGCATCCATCCATGCAACTTTCCCAAATTGACTATTTAGCCCATCGGTGGAAGTCAAAGGAAGCAAGTCAGTGACAATGACACTTGTCTATTACCGGATAAATGAATGGCTGAGTAAGAGGTCAAACTCAAAACTGCTTGATTGATATCCCACGTTGCTACAGACTGAGCTATTTGGACTCAAACATAACAGGAACAATGCAGAGATCTAGATGAGAGGAAGTTTTTCTGAAATCCTTATTTGACCCTAAAACCCTATGAGACGATTCTTTTGAGGACCCTCATCAAAGGGGTTGGTTAGATAATCAGAAAGATTCTATTGGGAAAAGAGCTGTATACTTCTCTTTATTTGGACCTCTGAAAATGTATAGTAGTTTTTACCTCAGCTGCTATGTGTGTGAGAGGCTGTTTATGAAACTTCTGTTGTTTTTCTTCTGTGATGTTGTTCACAAACCT
This sequence comes from Serripes groenlandicus, assembly GCA_031761405.1. Taxonomy (NCBI): domain Eukaryota; kingdom Metazoa; phylum Mollusca; class Bivalvia; order Cardiida; family Cardiidae; genus Serripes; species Serripes groenlandicus. The sequence continues at coordinate 66,954,471 of JASEVX010000005.1, read as the reverse complement.
GCACAATATATAACAATATATAACCCTTTCCAACATAGAATGAATCTTGAAAACATATTGCCAAAAACATGAAAACTCCCCTTAAATGAGAGTTTACTTATTAACTATTAACATTGAGGCAAAAGAGGAAATTCTATTTTGGTAATAATGTTGTCAAAATGTGTCTGTAAGAGGGAAAGGTATAAAAGGACTTCCAAATAATATTTCTTCTGTTATCATCTTTTATAGCAAGTATAATAATGGATTAGGGTTAAAAACCATTGTAGCAAAAGGAGAAATTTTCAATTTCAAAAAAACATTCTTTATATATTTCTCAAAGTCATCTGCTGCAGAGGATTCAAAAAGTGTTTACCTGTGTTTAGTGTGACCCTTTTTAAAATGTGTCACCTCCAGGTAGACCTGTCAAATAACTTTAACCCTATCCCAGATACAGCAAATCTACAGCAGATGTCTTTGAAAAACATTGGTAAACAATATGGAAAATCTCTAAATATGAAAGAATGACAATGACAAGAGTTGAATTTTTTTTGCTGAAGGAGAAATTGCTTGTTCTGAGTAATTTCTCCTTTTCTCACAATGTTTCCAAAAGACCTCTGCTGAAGAGGCCTCAGATTGGTCATGTTTGTTCTCAAGAGAGGAATCTGCCATGGCTGTGTGGTTAGCGTAGAGAATTTGGAACCAGTCGCCCTGGGTTTGATCCCGAAGTGCCCCTGGTGCAATGCACATTTTCTTAGCCTAGTAATGGTTTGTTAACCCTGGGATCATGAATAAGTGAACTGTCGCCATAATATAATTGTCACCATAATAATGTTGACAATCGTGTAAAACCAAAATTAGATTCTCAAGAAGCTTCCAGACTGATTAAACAGAAAAGGGCCTGATCAGACTTCAATGTGGTGAAGTCTGATCTTGATCTTCACTGATGCCAAGTCCTGAAGGTTGCTTTATTGTGAATCTGCCGCATAGTTATTGTATGTGGGAAAGAGTTAAGTAGAATACAGTTAGGGGCGTATTTTCATGTTCTATAGAATCCCGGTCTCACGTCCGAACCTTCTACTGTGGTTATACAACAAACTTATCTCACTGAGATGATTCTTATGGGTACAATCACATAGAGGTTAACCTTTTCCCACAAGTAGACGCATTTTAACACCTGCAGAAGAAAACTTTTGAAAACTCATGATGAGCAATTTCATATATATTGAACAATTCATTTTTCCTGATAACTTAATAAGCAGAACTTAGAATAGCAGCAAAACACAAGAAGCCCGTCATGGCTTGAGCAGCTCTTTTGGCATCTTGACTTGCATTAGCTCTTTTAAGTTTTTATGGGTACAAAATATGGTGCCCCTGGTATTTTGCCATTGACCCCAACTGTTATGTCAAAGGCATCCTTTTCCTCCACTAGATGAAGTCCTTGGGCTGAAAACTCAACTCTATTGTTTACAGGTGGACACACTCCCATCACATAAGCTTTTCACCAGTAGAGCTAATAAAGATTTGTAAATAACAAAGAAAACCATAATTACTTCATGATCATGAAACCTAAAGCTTGAGTCTGATCTGTGTCTGACATATCACTGATGGTGGAGTATCGGATCAACTGACTTGTAGCATCCACAGCAACAGGCAGTTTAGTTACCCTAAAATATCAAAATCTTATCAGACGTTCAGATAAGAAGGAGTATACAGCTTTTTCCCTCACAAAATTCTCTTATATTTCTGCTGCAGTTTTGTTGTATGTGGGAAAAGGTTAATCCTCTTTGATTTAAACATATTATATCAAAAAATAGAAAATCTATATAATTCATTTAATATTGAATGGATAACCTATGACTAAAAGTGGAAAACATTGTGGCAAAAGGAGAAATTGCTTGTTTTGAGCAATTTCTTCTTTTGTCACTATGTTTTCAAAAAGCTGTCTGCTGCAGAGACGTCAGAAAGCGTCTATATGACGGAAAGGGTTTACTATTTGCAAAAGTTATTTAACCCTTTCTATCTTTGACAACTTTGAAAACATCATGACATAAATATTGAAAATCTCTCTATAATTAAAAGGGTAATTATTGATGAGTTAAAAAAATACATTCTTGCAATTGAAGAATATATTCATTATCAGCTATTTCTCTTTTGCCACAAAGTTGCTGCAAATGTGTCAGAATGTGTCTGTATGTGAGAAAGAGCTTAGAGAGCCAAAGATCTACTTACAGTTTCAATCCCATAACCCCCTTATGATATGGTATGCTAAAACAGGGAAGTACCAAGAAACTAAAATCATATATTGCAGTTGAAATTGTGTATAAGCCTTTTGACAAATCTGCAGTTGAGTCGGACTGTTGATGAAGACTCACCATTGTGTACCAGGAATGATCTCTATAAACCACCATACATGTATAATATATACCTTTTCTTATGATGGTTCTATTGTTACAATTATACATGGCTTTTTTACCTGTATTATGCATGGTTCATGTGATTCTTGTGTAAACGCAACTCATTATATGGGCCTGTCCATTTATTTCCTTGGCCCTGTTGTAGCTAGCTCTAAATAATATCATATTGCGCTAACATCCCCCCTTTCCCCCCCCCCCCCCCCTCTCTCTCTATAATTATGTCCCATTTACTTCATACATTTGTCCCATTTTAGGCTATGGAATGAAGACAAACCGTCATTACAAGTACAAATTATCGTTCTCTCAGTCATTGTTGTTGTGTTGTATCCAAAATCACCTGTGCAGTGACTGGTTACTTCTCCTTTTGCCAGTGTTTTCAAAAGATACATCCATATGTAGGAAAGGGATAAAAAGTTGTGATACCTGGATTTCCACACTTCTATCCTTCCTAAGGCATGTGTTTGTAAATCTTTCTTGTTACTATACAACTCGTGAAATACTCTTTTGAACTCCTCTCTGAAAATAGAAAGACGTCTTAGATGAAGAAAACTTATTAATGTAGATGTGTCAAATATGTGTCTTCATTGAAAAGCATTAATCTCACTCATTCTAACTGGGTTGTATAGATCTGGAGCTATTTTGTTGAGTACTCACAACATATGATTGGAGTTTGGAAACACGGTCTAAGAGTTTGTCTCAATATTCAGATTTCACATATTGCATTAGAGGTGACCATTCAAAATGTTACCTTTTTCCACATACAGACATCTTTTGATGCCTCTGCAGTTTAATACATTTGAAAACATTAATTGTGACATTCATATAAGGAGAAATTACTCATCAATAAGTATGAACAATTTCGCTTTTGACTTGATGTTTTTTTATCAAGATTTTTGTTAAGTCTTCTGCTGTTACTGTGCTGTATGGAACCATTTGTACCAAAGTTTTAAAGAAAATTGGCAGAAATATATTGGCTTCCAGAACTTTCGACCCCAAGCTTTATCAACCCCAGTTTCCTATATTCCTTTCGACCCCAATTTTAGTCAACCCGGGCATTATCGGTTTTAATAGGTGTGAAATGATAATGGTTCTTTTGTTGTATAATCACTACATTTTGATAATGTTTATTGTAATAAAGTATGTTAAAATTGTAATAAAAATTTATGTTAACATTGTATTAAAAATGTATGTTAATTTGTTTTATAAAAATGTTGTTTAATGATTGTGCTTTTGTATGTTGTGAATTTGCTACATTGTTTTGATAATGTAAAATGAAATTATTATTATTTCTTTATGAGTGTTAATGTTTGTTTGATTGTATAATTGTATTAAAAGTCTGTTATAAATACTTAATGAATACGTCTATTGTAATCCTTAGTAAATTTTATTGTTGCATCCCTTTTATTTAATATGTTTTTAGTGTATATATTTGTTCATACTTTGTTTGTTTACTATGCAGCAAATTTTGAAGACATTGTGGCAAAAGAATGATCAATGTCTTTTTTTACCCCAATTTTTTCTACTTCATTGAATAATTGTTGCCGTTTTTTCCATTTTGATATAACAAAATGTTTTCAAAGTCACTATTTATAACACATCAAGATCCTTTAAATAATCATAATTAAATCATAATTAAATACATTGTTGTTGTTTTTTTCCATTTGTCATGACTGTTTATTACACTTAAACCATCGATTCACACCTATTAAAACCGATAATGGGGTTGACTTAAATTGGGGTCGAAAGGACTTAGGCAACTGGGGTCGAAAGTTCTGGCTACCAATATATTAACACCTAGAGTCATCTGAAACTGACGACGTCTTGGACTCATCAAAACTTAAATAGGCTCAAGCGAAATGGAAAGATCACAGATTCAAGTCAGTTTGTAGAATCAAGTCTGTCAGTGTCCAAAACGTAATCTAATTTTTCACCAATGTACGCGACACTTTCTTATTGGGGAAAACACCACACATGTGATATTATTAATCTATAATCGTACCTGTACAAATGGTATTATCAAAATCAAAACGTTACCTGTTAGTCCACGGGTATATTTTAATCTGGGAGTCGACCATTCTGTTATTAAGAATCTGTCATCGGTTTGTAAACAAAAACACGTGGTGTGCATTGGGTAGTAGTGAAGAGTTTGCATATAAATATTAAAGTGTGTGGTTAATTCAGATTTTCTTCCAATCATCTCCCTTATATTTGTTTATGTGGTTTTCAACGCGGCTTTCATCAATTATTCAATTATATCACTGTATTTTTCGGGGACATGCATGAGACCCTGGAAGGGAAAGTTATTACCACCACTTTTGGTATGAAAGTGTCTTGAACGTTTGCCGCATTGCTGTAGGGAAACAGCTCCAGATCTGTGCAACCCAGATGGGATGAGTGAGATTATAATGCTTTCCAATGAAGACACATATTTGACGCATCTACAACTGACTACATTGTCGATTGTGGAACAATGATAAATAGCTCGCTTATTTATGTTCACTGGGTAAACAAACCATTTCTAGGCAGAGCAATTTCTCATTTTGCCACAATGTATTTAATAGTGAAATTAGTATTATTAAATCAAAGCACTGAACTGCTGACGGCCTGGGGGCTGCAGGAAGGTTGGAGAAGTAGGGAATATGTGAAAGAAAATAACAAATGCAGCTTATGTTTATATATTTATTGTTAAGAAGTTGAAGATCAAAAATAGTAAATATTGTGAAACTGCCAATTAGAAAACAGGATCGAGGACCTTGTTGGCACTATATCGGTCACCTGAGTGCAAGAGCTCACAAGCATACACATTTAAGACATGAAAAATCAAAGTTTCTACCTTATTATATTGAGAAATATGTTATTTTTAAATCAACTTCCATCAAGTAGAAATAATTCTCTAAAGCATGTACTTGACTGGGAGAAAGTGTTTGAACAATGCAATACTCATCAAGACAATTATTCTGACAACGATTCAAAACGCAACCTCCAGACTTTTATCAAGATTTTCCTTCATTTGACCTTGTGACCGATATTTGTTCACCCGATATAACCCATATTCGAACATGGACTAGATATCATCAATACCATGGATTTTCCATCAATTTGGCATAGTGACCTAGTTTTTAACCCGGTATGACCCATATTCGAACTTGGCCTCGATATCATAAAGATAAACATTCTGCCCGAATTTTAAAAAAATGCGGCTCCTACAGTGTTGACAAGATTTTCCTTCAATTTGGCCTAGTGACCTTGTTTTTTAACAGACATGATCAATATTAAAACTTGGCATTCATCGAGAAAAGCATTCTGATACAGTTTCAATATGCTCAAGTTAAAAATGCAGCCCCCAGAGTGTTAACAAGATTTCCCTTCAATTTGGCCTAGTGACCTAGTTTCTAAACCATATATGACCCATATTCGAACTTGACCTAGAAATCATTAAGACAAACATTCTTACGAGAATGCCGTTGATACCTCCACAGCGTTTTTGGGCACCTGTACAGCGCGATCGGGTCGCCCGGTTGAGGGAGAGGTTGGCGTTTGCACGCTACCGCTACAACTTAGTTCTTGGTGCATTGGTGGCTGAAAAGGGAGGCATGGTCTCATACACTTCACTGCCAGTCTACCTCTCTTGTGGGTACTGCCATCTCCTTCTCCTTCAGTCCTCCCTTCTTTTCTAGGGCATCTTGTAGTACTGTTACTCTGAAACTTTTGTATTAAACTGTGTGCTAAATTGCTACCTTCTGTGAAGAGCGCGACTGGATAATCTGATGAATGATGCGATGAGCCAGCTTTTATAACCTGCGAGCCACAGTGGGTGGTCGGTCAGACGCCAGCCTGTTCCCGGTCAATGTCTGTCCGATTTCCGGCCGGGCTCTGAATTAATTTACGATCAGTTTGCGATGAGGTTTTAAGTCCGAGTTTAAAGTAACTCGATGCCCGCGAGGAGTCCCGAAGGGTTCCGACCGAAAGTGCATAGAAATCCGTTGCAAACTACACGCAAATCTTGTAACTGGGGTTTAAGTGATACTAGGTAGGCTACATTTTTAATTCATAAATATGCTTTTGAAAACAATATAAATCCGCTGTAGAAGACTTTTGAAAACATAAATGTTGATATCCATATTTCTATGTGCAGACAAAAGGCACATTCCTGTAAGCATTTTCTTCGCCATTGATGATATTCAGTCGGACTTCACGAGGCCAATAGTTGAAATACTTTCTTCGATCTCGCAACTTGTCACCAAAAAAGGAGGATAGGAATGCCAACTCCGAAAAAATGGTATTACTACTATGACCACTTAGGGTCATTTTCCAGTGTTTGCCAATATGTTTTCAAAGTCGTCTTCTGCAGATTTATTGTATGGAGGAAAGGGTTAATTGATTTGGACATACTTTGGATTATTTATATGTAGCCTAATGCCATTGTTTCTGATTTCTTTTGAAGGATATGTATACAGTGCCTTTAAACAAGCATGTCAGATTGGTCGAGGATGCACGCTATGGGTTCAAAATTCAATCCTACCGAATATGTTTTCATTTTGTAATGTATTTAGAAATTCGTGAGATATTGCCCTTACCCATTTCCAACATGCAGACGTTGTTTTAACACATCAGTGCAGATGGCTTTTGAAAACATTGCGACGAAAGGAGAACTTGGTAATAATTTTAGGTCGGAACATTTTCAGCTCTTCATAATGTATGTCCAGGAAATTTGAATTTCTTGTAGGCAGTTATCGTCTATCGTATTCTCTGATTACACAATATATACTAATTTTATTGCATACTTTCATATTTTCCCGTTCACTTTGCATTGAAGAAAGTGGTCATGACTTTTCGATCATGACCGCTGTCAAGGAGTGATCATGACCGTAGATAAGGACGTGCGAAAATTCCGCATAATTAACATGCTAGGGACTACTTTTTTTTATGTAAACAAACAAAGCTGACCTAAATATCATTAGTATACCTCACGTGACTTTATAATGTTAGATTCTCATATACTGAGCATGTACAATTTCGTGTACTATCTCATGCTAAAAGTACGTTTTTGACCGGATAACAGTATACTGTTACATGGCACGCGCGTCTAAAATGCAGGTGCATGACGTCATTTAAAACAATAACGTCACAGTTACAATTCAAAGCATTTGCAAACAAATTACTACTTATGTAAACAAACAGTTTTGTTTCTAATTCGGAAGCAGATTTATCAATTCTAGATAATAAATAAAAAAAAAATCACAACGTAAAGCAAATAGTTTACAATATGAAAGTATGCAATAAAACGGTTATTGACACTGTACTGTGAAATCATCGTTGAACCTCGTGATTTGGCGAACGTAGCCTCGCAAGCTCGGCAACGTCAGCCCAAGAACTCGGTCCCACAATGATTTCATAGTACAGGGTCAATAACCTATAATATCGGCGTCGCTTAATTTGTTTAAATGTTGATTTGTGCCTCTTTGAACCGTAAATTCAGTTATATAACGACGTTTCCTGGATTATTTACCAGTCCTACCGGTATCATTTACCCTAACACTACATGGTGCATCATTCGTAGTGCTATTCCCCCAACTCTGAGCGCAAAGGATACAAGCCATTACTACATGTTTAACCAAACAGTGTTGAATGAAGGAGTTTGCTGAATAGTTGGTGTCTACAGAAATGAGCGGAGATTTCGAAACTTGTGGCAAATTCGGTAAAAATTCATACTTGAATTGTTGTTTGTATTGTTCAATATCTTCCTCGCAGGCTTATCTAGACATTTGCTGATGGCAAAGTCTGGAAGGTAGATTTTCGCATGACGTGGCTCTTACACGGGGTTTAAGATATATTTTCTTTGTGTATGGATTAACAGTTCGGGGCACAGAGATACAGCTCCAAATATCCTCGAGAGCGGGTTCACAACTTGGGACCTCCATACACACTGGCGAGCACTTGATGCGTATCCAGGAGGCATAATTAATAAATTATGGAAGCACGTGTAGCACTATCGATTTCAATTACAGTAGGATTAGTTCTTATCTTATCACAATAAATACAAATTTGTCATAAACATTTACTATTGAAAACATATTATACAGTACCAAAGACTTTAAAATTGTAGTAGTGGCTGCCATCCTAGGCGCTCAGGGCCGCGGGGTTAGCACTACGTCTGACTGGCTGATGTCAGGACAATTGGACCAGTAGAACTGGTAACTTACCCAGGAAACGCCGTGATATAACTGAACATTGTTGAAAGCGGCGTAAAAAAACAATCAATCAATCATATTATACAATCTATGGTCAAAAACACGGCGGGCAATTTATGAAATTGCCTCAAATTTATCTTATCAAGTGTGAAACACCAACAAACACTAAATGGATATTATATATTCATGAAATTTAATGAATTATATGAGTTTAACCAAAACGAAACTGACACAAGGGACTCGTTGACCAGCAATAATCCAAATGGGCATGCATCGACGAACAGTCTGATCGTTGTGAGCATCAATAATCCAAATAGGCATCACCGCCAAAATGTCTGATCATTGTAAGCATCAATAATCCAAATAGGCATCACCGCCGAAAAGTCTGATCATTGTAAGCATCAATAATCCAAATAGTCATGCACCGCCGAAAAGTCTGATCATTGTAAGCATCAATAATCCAAATAGGCATCACCGCCGAAATGTCTGATCATTGTAAGCATCAATACTCCAAATAGGCATGCACCGCCGAAAAGTCTGATCATTGTAAGCATCAATAATCCAAATAGGCATGTACAAATGTACCGCCGAAAAGTCTGATCATTGTGAGCATCAATAATCCAAAAGGGCATACCGCTGAAAAGTCCGATCGTTGTGAGCAGCAATAAAACAGATGGACATGCACCACCGAGAACCAGCAATAACTCAGATGGGCGTGCACCGCGGAGAAATCTGATCACTGTGACCTGCAATAGTCCAGATGTGTATGCATCGCCGAGAAGTCTTACAATTGTGACCAGCGATACTCCTATTGTGCATGCACCGAAGAGAAGGTTGACCATTGTGACCAGCAATAACAGAGATGGACATGCACCGCCGAGAAACCTGACCATTGTGACCAGCATTAATGCAGATTGGCGTGCATTTTGAAGAACCAGTAATAATCCAGATGATCGTGTACCGTCAAGAAGTCTTATAATTATGACCAGCATTACTCTAGATTGGCAGCATCGCAAAGAACCAGCCACAACTCCTATGGCCTGCACCACTGAAAACCCGCAGTAATCCAGATTGGCGTGCATCTCTAAGAATCAATAATTATCCAGATGGGCATGCACCGTCGAGGAGTCTGATCATGTTGACCAGCAATTATCTAAATGGGCAACGCCGAGAACCAGCAATAATCTAGTTTGACAACCACCACCGAAAGCCAGCAATAATCCAGATTGGCGTAAACCGTCGAGAAGTCGTATCATTGTGACCAGGAATAATCCAGGTGTGCATCCACCACCGAAAAACCCGCAATAACTCTGATTGACGTGCACCGCCAAGAAGTATGATCGTTGTGACCGGGAATAATCCAGATGTGCATCCACCAACGAAAACCCGCAATAATCCAGATTGGTGTACCGCCAAGATCCAGTAATATTCCAGATTGGTGTGCATCACCAAGAACCAGTAATAATCCAGATTGGTGTGTAACAGGGATGATTTGTCGGTTAATCGTTATATGTGTGTGTCGTCTTATTGTACGTTATTTTCTTCAAACTTTCTCTTCTCATAGTACTCACGTTCATTTGCATGTAGTACTTACCAATATTCACTTAACGTTCATCTCTCATTATTATTAAAAGTACTCATGCCATGGCCTCATTTCAGCACATACCATTTCATTATTATACATATCGGGGCCTTATTGCACATTCTTTTCACGTGGACTTACCTTAACATCGTGACAAGTGAAGCGCACTCTACGACACCTATCTTGTCATATTTTCATCTGACTGAGTCGACTAAGTCGCACTTCGTCGACCTTATAAAGCTATCTATAATTCTGAGTGCCTTCATTTGTTGCTTTTGCAGCCTACCCCGAAGAAGAGTCCATACGAAAGAAATATAAGCCTAACACCAGCAATAATCCAGATTGGCGTAAACCACCGAGAAGTCTGATATCGGTGACCAGCAATAACTCAGATAGGAGTGCACCGCCAAGAAGTCTGATCTTTGTGACCAGGAATAATCCAGATGTGCATCCACCACCGACAACCCGCAATAATCCAGATTGGCGTGTACCGCCAAGATCCAGTAATATTCCAGATTGGTGTGCATCACCAAGAACCAGTAATAATCCAGATTGGTGTGCATCACCAAGAACCAGTAATAATCCAGATTGGTGTGCATCACCAAGAACCAGTAATAATCCAGATTGGTGTGCATCACCAAGAACCAGTAATAATCCAGATTGGTGTACATCACCAAGAACCAGTAATAATCCAGATTGGCGTGTACCACCAAGATCCAGTAATAATCCAGATTGGTTTGCATCACCAAGAACCAGTAATCATCCAGATTGGTGTGCATCACCAAGATCTAGTAATAATCCAGATTGGTGTGCATCACCAAGAACCAGTAATAATCCAGATTGGTTTGCATCACCAAGAACCAGTAATCATCCAGATTGGTGTGCATCACCAAGAACCAGTAATAATCCAGATTGGTGTGCATCACTAAGAACCAGTAATAATCCAGATTGGTGTGCATCACCAAGAACCAGTAAAAGATTGGTGTGTAACGCCGCAAAGAACCAGTTTTAATCCAGATCGGTGTGTAACGCCAAGAACCAGTTCTAATCACGATTGGCATGCACCGCCGAGAAGTCGGACAATTGCCTTTTGGTTATACAAGAAAGACAAACGCACACCATTCCAAACCAAGAGTTTCCCGAACAGGTTATATAAGCAAGAGCACCGCCTAAGGGTGATTTGGCGATCGTCTGATATAATCCTTTTACGGTTTATTTATTTTATATAAAAAATCTTCAAATTCGAAATAAATATTTACATCTGATAATGACCGCACATAACTGCTATTTTTCAAGTATTGAAACAAGATTAACCGTGTGGAAATAAATACAAGTTCATATACATGATAAGGAAAATCGTCGGATGGCTGTCACAATCTGTCAAGATCATAAGAGTCTTGTGTATGGACAGACAAATGCGATAAGCCAATCAATGCCTGTTGATCAATCACTATATATTTGAAAAATGTATCACTCTTTTATCTAGAAAATTGGTAAGTTCAAAATTCATAACATGTTGAATTACTTTATGTTTCAATTGTATGGGAAAAAAGTGAAATCAATGTAACAAAAAATGAAGAATCTATGTCCAATTCGCAAAATCGACCAAAATACATCAACATTGATTTTTTTACCCCCCAAAACAGGCCACACTCAACATCTTTAGCATACAATGTGAAGAAGGGTATTAGATGAATAAGTTTTCCAAGTTTCAAAGTAATAGGTTTAATAGTTTCCATGAAAGTGACCTAAACGCAAAACTTAACCAACGCCGCCGACGACGATCAAGTGGTGACAAACGCTCGGTTTCGGTTGAATGATTCTTCACATTGCATTTTTTAAATTTTGTATCTGTATTGCTTTTATCCGGGCTATTTCTCAGGTAACACTGACTTTAATGCAATGAAACGTTCTGGAAAGTTTCACTTACAAGTGTAAATGTGCATATCATCATCAAGTTCAGGCTGATGTAGGACCATTTGTGTCCGCGCTATTTCTCAGCAACCTCCTGTCGGAATTCAGTGATACTTAATGGCAAGATACATTAACAGGCAGAGATGCGCATGATAAAACTATTTCCACTATTTCTTACCAATTACATGTTGGAATTTAATGACAGGGAAGCGTTATTAATAAGAGGATATGCACATTTATATTTACTTCCACGTTTGTACTCGCACTTCTTATTATTCACTTACATATGTATGGCCAATTGAGTTTGCTACATATAGTTTATTGTAGCACCATCCATGTTGCTTAGCTATACTTTTGGGAGCATCCATTGGTTCCACCGATATCTTGCTTAACCCTTCCCAACAAAAAATAAATCTGCACCAGACGACTTTGATAAGATATTGGAAATAAAAAAAAAGAACACTGTAATTAAAAGTATAATACTGAATGGAGTTGAAAACATTGCGTCAAAAGGAGTAATTTCTCCTTTTATGACAATGTTTACAAAAGTCGTCCACTATAGAGGCGTCAACGTGCGTCTGTATGCCGGGAAGGGAAGACATTTCTGATTTTATGTTGCAGATAATGGTTTCAACAATGTAACCATTATCGAATTTTATTTATAAAACTATGTGTATAGACATCAGAAAAAGGCGTATGAACATATTAATATTTATAAAACTATGTGTATAGACATCAGAAAAAGGCGTATGAACATATTAATATTTTTCCCAAATAGAAAAAATGGCAGAAACGCCAGAGCAGTATATTGAAAATAAGCGATGCTCTGCGAATACCAACATTAATGCTTTTGCGACAAGTAACGTACCCTGCACTGTTTGCCACGAAGTCAGAGAAGGTTTCATGAAACTTCTGATGACAGTGTCTACTTAACCCTTTCGCTGCAAAATTAAATTTAAGGCGTTTGCAAACAATGCAGATTCAGATGAGACAGCTCGTGACGAGCTGCCTTTCCTGAAATCTGCATTGTTTGCCACTTAGACATTAAATTTTACCAAAATTCCGGTTGGACGAAATACGGAGAGGTTTAATTTCAACATGACTTTGTGAAAATCGGCAGTTAAATAGTTAAATCCGATAGCATGTATTTATAGGCAGATATTTGATTGTAGGTGTAATAAATACGGTCATGTTCCTGGAGCAGCATTCGGATAGTCTTAAAGGTGATGGTGATGATTATGGCTAGGATGAGGATGATGTGATTTCGACTGGTTTACGAGCGACACTGAGTAATTATTTCAGAAGTAATTCACCTTAAGTTTCATAACTTGTTTACGAGCGACATTGTGTGACTGTTTAGCAATCGGCCTTTTACACGACATGCAGGTACTGCTCGATAGATGTGTTTCCTTGCGTTTCATGTACATCATACTATGGGGTAAATCCATACCGAGGTCACGCATACGCTTTTTTCTAACCTGGGTACCATGTCCCTCTTTCAATAACTTCGACAATTTTGGGTATATCAGCTTTTCCGTCGAGATGTTGATTGTTGGGAAGGACATGTGCTGTAGTTGTTCCCCGATAAAACGATTGGTGTTCTCAATACAGCTTTGACAAGCGCTGGGACCCAATATTTCACAGAATTCATCACATTCGGAGCACCTGATTGGTTCTTGTAAAGTTGGAAAGTTGCCAATATAGACAACGCTTGGTTCCCGTTTCAAGCCGTCCATAACAAGTTCAAACGGTTTCGTTTTGGCTGTAGGCGGCCTTGGCATTCCATAGGAATTCCTGTCATCGATATTTGAAAGCCTGTTGAACTTCTTCATAATAACCCCTGGGAACTTCTCTGGGATGGCGCTTGAGAGTTTACTGTTAATGATGTAGTTCTTCTCGATGAGATGTTCGACGTTATACGCGGCTGATACCTCGTGGTTAGTTGGACTCCCTGGAAGGAAAGCTAGCTCGCGACCCGCGATGTGCTCTCGCTTGATTGAATACAATGACCTGTTATAAAGAGAGTAATAATCATTCGTTATGGACCGTCTCGGTGGTGTTGTGAAAGAGTGTCCACATTAAACAATATAACAGATGACGAATCAACAATAACACACTATGGACCGGGAGACCAAGGTTCAAATCCCGAGAGGGTCATACCAAAGATCTTGAAAATGGTAGTAAATAACTGAAATACTGTTGAAAGTGGCGTTAAACACCATTCAATCAAAACATGATGATGGTACATAGATATATATAATTGACAGGTGCTCTTAGAAGATCAATCCTTACATAATTATTATAGCTGAGAACAAAATTCAGCATGTACAACCTGGTTATGAGGTCCAAGCGATTACTGCTTTGCCTAAGTTCTTTAAACCGTCTTGGACTAGTTAGCGAACAGTGTGGGAGCAGATCAGATGGCGCGGATGCAATATCATAAACAGTATGTTAAAGCACTTATATATCTGCTAGATTTACATGTCCATTTATATTTATAGCTTCGACAATCTCATTAAACACGGACCGTAACTCTTTCAGCGCCACAGGCAATATTGAGGTTTTTGCAAACAATGTTCAGGTGAGTCAGCTCGTAACGAGCTGTCTCACCTGAAATCAGCATTGTTTGCCTTTTAGTTACCAAAATAGTCCAAACCTTTCATGAATTGAGAAATGGACACACCCGATATTGAACATGGAAGAGTCTACTTTAAACAATTCGGCGCTGAAAGAGTTAACTTCGCTGCAAGAGAATGTAGTTTAATTTACCGTTTATCAATGACGTTAGAACTGATCTTCCTTTCAGTGTCTGCAATACTTGCTTTGACCGGGTTCCAAGTATGTTCAACACTCAATAGTTTACCACCAGGCGGCAGTCCTGTCAGTAGACTGATGCTGCTTTTACTGTCGGAGAACGTATCGTTAGTCCGACAAAAGCTTGGTCGTCGGGCCTTGCTCATTCGCCTGGATGACGTTGGCATTGTCTCGTCTGTTTGGACAAAACTGCTTCTCCGGCCGGTGATGCCAGCTGAGAGCTTGATAAATAGAGAAATAAATAGTTTTTTGAGCGAAGGGTCGCGAAGTTCTCCGACGCTCATCTTAGCTGCGATTTCGAAAATACAACGTTGGTGCGCAAACAAGCTCAACATCGCGTATACATTTGCAAAGACTTCATGTTATTGAATCTGATTTTCGATTGGCTGTGTGTCATTTAACTGCTCAATCTGAATCTGATTTATTTTACATTAATTGCGAAAATCTTTCATTTGATATTTATCACGCTCGATATCTGTAGACTGAACTAGTGCTCCATTTGTGTGGAAAATACTCCTAAAGTAAAACCCCGCTTATCAAAAGATTCGAACCTGGAACTATTGGTATGAGAGGCAGACACTCGTCTTTTCATCAACTTGAAACTAGACACACATAACTCTAGATTATCAACAAATACTAGTAGCTTGATTAAGTCAAGATAAAAGTATTCATTGGATATCGACATGTATCAATTAATTCATTGAATTATTTTTAACAATTTGTCAGCGTCCTTTTCCGTTGTTGTTTTTTTGTCATTTCTGTAACATGCTTTTACTGGTTATTTTCCGTGATTTGATACTTACAAAGCAGAAATGCGTATACAATTGGGAGGCATGATATGTTTGGGTAAACCGTTGACTTGTGTACAGACTTGTATGCATGTATTACACAATCTTTGTTTATATACAAAATATCCGCGTCCTGCTATTGGGAGTTGTTGAATGTGCGAACAGTGACGACTGGGATGAGCCTGTATATCAACAAGCCTCCACTGTTCCGTTTGTATAGTATACAGCCATAAATGCAAGACTTGACAAACTATTATAGAGTTAGAGACATAACCCATAATGTCAGATACAGCCCAAAACAATGAAAACATTTCGAGGGCTTGGCGTGAAACGGCTGTAACTAAAATCCTATTTTGAGATCCCTGGTTAGGGGCAATTTTGACCCCTTTGTAAACAATGCAAATTTGGGTGCCATTGCTCAGAACGAGCAATGGCACATAACTTTCCATTGTTTACCAACAAAATGATTTAACGCTTATAAAGACTTTATGGCGAGGTGATTAACCTTAGTAAAAAATATCAATTTTAGTTACAACCGTTTCACGCCAAGTCCTCGATTTACAGTATTTATTACACTTTACAATGTAAATTAAAATGACTAAGACATGTAAAAGTCGTACCTGATTAGGCGAATCCATGTTTAAAATATAAGAGATTCAATCCAACTTTTCACTATCATCTGATGCATCGATTTACAATCTTTCTATTTCATTTATTTGAATTTCAGAAACTCTCAATCCACAACGTAACTATGTCAATTACATATACCAAACAAAAATGCGTATTTATAATTTAATCCGTAATGGATTAACATGGCGTAAAACAGATTAACCATTTCCCTGATTGTATATTTCTCGTCTGCTTTTAACAATATCTGATCATGAAATTGTTAAATATTGGAAATGGCATTACGATTTTGATTAAAAGTGCTATATTCATTGCTGGAAATGGAGAAATTACTCGTTTTGTGAATCGTCTCCTTTTCCTGCAATGATTTCAATACTTAACCTCTGCGAAGTCGTCAAATGTCGTCTGTATGAAGGAATAATTAATCTCATAATCCATAGGTTAGAAAACAACACGTGCTACTTAGTGAGAAATTTCTTCAACGTTTAACCCTTTCCCACAGACGACTTTGAAAATATCTAGACAAAAATTGCTAAAGTCTCTTTAAATGAAAGGATATTTCTTTTTATAGATTTGAAAACATTGTGACATAAGGGGATATGTGTCGTTTCGAGAAATTTTACCCTTTTGTCACAATATTTTCAAAAGTCGTCTGCTGCAGAGGCGTCATAACGTGTCTATTTGTGTGTAAGGGTTAAGGAACAAGGGCAATTATAGGTTGTAAAATGTTCCCCAGACTCACTCTTTACACGACACTGCAAAAGTTGTTTGTTGGTAATCTGGTAGTGATTAGAAACAAGGACCAGACTGTAGGACTATTTGGGGATCTTAAACGAAACCGATCGGTTTATTGGAGATTCATTTGCCGTTTTCAATTATAATACTGTGGTCAGATCATCTAACGTTTGTTTCCTGGTTGTCTCGCATATGTATTCAATAGGTAACTGGATTCCTCCCCACAAACTATGGAGATCATTGGTGGAACACGAATAACTCTAGCCACATTGACATCATTTGTGAATCATCGAAAAGAAAAAAGTTAACGTCCGGGGATCGCATTATAAGTCGGGTTTTTTGTTATTTATTACGTTGGAAGGAAACGCTCGGACTGCAGTGAAGACTCCGATTGGACCGTGGATCGGTTGATGTGTGCCACTTTCAACAGTGTTTCAGTTATATATAGCATGGTATTTCCGGAGTAAATTAACAGTACTACTGGTCCATTTATCCTGATACCAGTGAGTCAGGCGTTATACTAACCCCATAATCCCACTAATTAACCATTTCCCTCATATAGACGCTTGTTGACGCCTCTGCAGCAGACGGCTTTTTGAAAACATAGTGACAAAAGAAGAAATTGCTCAAAACGAGCAATTTCTCATTTTGCCACAATGTTTTACACTTTGATTCATAGGTTATCCTTTCAATTATAGAGATTTTCTTTTTTTTTTACAAAATATGTTCAAAGTCGTCTGCTGCAGAATTGTCATATTAGGTAAAGGGTTAAAACCATTTTTAAAGTGTATGGTTTGTCCCGAACCGGTATCATATCCGCGACCTTCCGAACGACCGAGGCGGTATCAAGATACTGTGTACCGTGAACATTCATCTGATCTTGGAGATGTTACACACTTATCCCGCAGCAATCTGTATCCTCATCTCTATTTAGACAACTCTTGATATGTGGACGGTCTTTACTAAATATGGATACGTGAATAACGAACATTAAAGGTAAATATGCAGGCTGATCTGGGTCTACATTGTTCGCAACTGTGGTTTAAATTCGCGCATAACGTAAGTACGGACATTAACCATTTCCCATATACAGCACATTGACAGCAGACGATGATTGAACATATTTATTCACAAATATGGAAAAGCTAGATAAATGGAAGAGTAAATATTGAATAGAATGGTAAACACTCAATCTGATTAAAATCATCTCCTCAAAAACGCTACGCTATGATTTATAGAAAGATCGTGTACTTTAGTCAGATTGGGTAAACACTGTGACAAAGGGAGAAATTGTTTTCAAAAGTGTTATGTTGCAAATGTATCATCATGAGATGAGTCTGCAGGTTCAAGTCGAGTACAGGGGATATGGTTTGTCCAAATTACTTGAAACCTAAATAGCAGGTTAGTCTGGATTCATACTGGTTGCACATGTCATAAGGAACGTTTTCATAGAGTATAGTTCAAATGTATTAAGTTAAATGTTAGTTTACTTAAATATCATCCGAATAAATACTTTGCAAAATGTTAAATATTCAATTAATTAATAAGTTATATACCCTAAAAGAATTTATTTCAGGTTATTGAGATATATCTTTTCTTTCAAATTATAAATACAAATCATTTAATAAACGAACAGGTCCACTGATATTCATCAATCAAACATGAAACAAAAACATAATAAGACTTTACTTAATAAGAAAAGTAAAAGGGGCATGAAGTTTTCTAAAAATACACATGCTAGATTAAGAATGTTTTGCATGTCACACGCTATCTTCGCTTCATACAATATTTGGATGTGATAGCTTGTACAATTGTTGTGAGAATGGTAGAACAACAATAAAAAGTGACCAAGGAACAGAACACAACAAATAGCCACTCTAAGTTGTGTTTCTTAAGTCTTCCGTTTGCCTGATCACCACATGTCTCTCAAATAAAAAACAAGAGGGCTATGACGGCCCTGGTTCGCTCACTGGAGTTATGCAACGTGATTTGTCATGCTAACAACAACAATTCATTTTACAGTTAGGTCAGCTAATACAAAAGACCCAAGAGAGCAAGAATCCATCTACTGACACAAGGCGAAATAACCCAACCATGACTTTTGAAAACATTGTGACAAAAGAAGAAATTACTCATAATTAGCAATTTCTTAATTTGCCACAATATTTTTAATTCTATTTTATTATTATACATGTTCTTTAATTTGCAGAGATGTTTTATACTTTTGCCAAAATGGTTTCAAATCCGTCTGCTGCAGATTGGTTGCATATGGGAAAGGCTAAAGACTTGAAGGCATCCGGTAGAGTCGGCCATGGAACATTTCTACTTAATATTTATTTGAAAATTAACCAAACAGGAGAAGATTGTTAAAGTTATCACTATAGCAATACAAGAGTTGCTGCAAGATGCAGCAATTGGCGCGGGAATCAGCATTTTATGGCTTAAGAAATACTGTTTGATTTGAAAAACACGAAACCTGCTTTTAAATATATTATTGGAAGCCGCCTTCCTGTAGGGATGCTTAGACATTTCAGTCAAGGAGAATATTTAGACCTGCCAGCGTGACCACATATCTTGATTTCTCTTTGTCCTTACTAAGTACATTAATTTAAGGTAATGACTTTTAAAACATCCCTTTTACACTCTATATACATTTTTGAGTTTTACAAATTAAAGACAAAAGACAAAGGCCAGTATATTAATTGAATGTATGTACATTTTTATTTGAGCGAAACTCATACTGTATCTAGTCTAGACAGTAACATTGAGAACACTTCTATTGAATTGGTAAATGTAGTCTGGTTCCTTAACCCTTTCCCTCATACGACAATTCTGCAGCAGACGACTTTGAACGTATTTTGTCAAAACATAGAAAATCTCCATAATTGAATGGATAACCTATGACAAAAAGTGGAAAACACTGACAAAAGGAGAAATTGCACGTTTTGTGCAATTTCTTCTTTTGTCACTATGTTTTCAAAAAGCCGTCTGCTGCAGAGGCGTCAGAAAGCGTCTATATGAGGGAAAGGGTTAAAATTACATCCTATGATATATTACGCAGTTATTAGACGAAGAAGCCACGTCCCGTATTCACTAAACTTTTCAATTTAGAGTTTTGACTTAATCTAAATCTTAATATTTAGTCCACGTTTTAGATTTAATCCGTATTCACCAACGCGTTTTAAACCGATCTCAATTTGGTCTAGTTTGTAAATGTCGTAAGCGGCCGCGCAGCGACTCTGGTTCCCGAATCAAGTTAAGAGCTAAAATAAAAGACAGTACCATTCATCTATAGTCTATTTATAGATTTTCATTTTTATCGTAATTTCACATACATTTTTGATTTGATTTTTGATTTGCTTTTCATGTTCAGTACATACTTGATTCAAAGTTAACTTTGAGTACAATTGTCATCACAAAATGCAGACATGAAAAGATTTAAACCACAGAAATATCTGTTTCAAGATCAATTTCGTTCTTTTTCGCTGTTGCAGTTTCACATTTCATGAATATCGCGGTAAACACGATATCGGTGTATTTTGCCTAGCGACAACATGTTTTATCACGGATGCGATGTGAACAACCAGAAAACTTAAATGAAATGAAATCTTCTGGTTCTTACAAACAAAGTGTGATCGGATTAGCTGAACTGTATTTAACTGTATTATCACTATAAATGTAGACAGCATTTCAAATCTTATATCAACTGGTAAATTTAAAGTTTGAGAAAATCAATTTCGTTCTTTTTCGCTGAACATTGCAGTTTCACATTTCTTGAATATCGCGGTAAACACGATATCGGTGTTTTTTGCCTAGCCGACAACATGTTTTATCACGGATGCGATGTGAACATCCAGAAAACTTAATTGAAATGAAATCTTCTGGTTCTTACAAACAAGATGTGATCGGATTAACTGAACTGTATTTAACTTATCACTGTTAATGTAGACAGCATTTCAATTCTTATATCAACTGGTAAATTTACAATTTCGAGAAATAAATTCAAGTTAATTTTCATGCACTGGTTAAACGTTTTCAAAAAAAATGAAATTAGTTCCTATGTTAAGCCTTTCCCATGTACAACAGATATGTAGCACATTAAGTAAAAATTGGAACATCTTGCTAAATGAAGGTATAATTTATGGACATAAAGTAGAAAACATTGTAGCAAAAGGATAAATTTCTCGTGATAAATTTCTCTTTTTGTCACAATGTTTTCAAAAGTCGCTGCAGCTCTTGTCAGTCTTTCGGATTATGTGTACATTGAAATACATTTCCTTGATTTTCTGAATGCTAAACACGAAACGAATTTCGTTAACTCGAGATTGTTCGTTTGTAATCCGACAGCTTTGATTTTCAATTGCTCAATTTGCAACAATAATTTCAACTCTTTTCAATTATCTTACTATCATTTATAGAGATTTTCTATGTTTTGTTCTTGATGATTTTAAAGTCTGTTAGGGTAAACATCATTGAAATCATTGTGGCAAAAGAAGAAATTGCTCATAATGAGCAATATCTGCATTTGCCACAATAATTTCAATACTTTTCAATTATCATATGATCATTTATAGAGATTTTTTACTTGATCATTTCAAAGTCGTCTACAGCAGATTTGTTTTAAGTGGGAAACCCTTATCCACTATCATGACTTACCGATACAAACGAAAAACAGATTTTCTGTGTGTCAGTCATTATTTGATAAAACATTATCATAACAGGGCGTGTGTTCAATACAAATAGTTGATTGTTTTTGGTACTAATTTAAATATATCATAACCTCTTGTCCATTTATCTTTAGTATTATATGTCACTTTGCATGACCAGTTTAACTCTTAATTATCTCATTCACTTAAAACACAGACCCTGCCAGGTTAAATATCCTACATAAAACTTATATCTTCAATAACCGATATCAGCATTACTGACTACAGATTAAATTGTTCTAATGTTTCTGGATTTAAATGATCTTTTTTCTTATTTCTTCATGTGAAACGAAATATTGCGGCTTCTCTTTGATGCTTTGCATCAAACATCCGTCTTGTATAAATATATGATGACAATATGTTTTTAGTTAAATACGTAGTACGAAAACTAAAAATATCTTTTCCCAACATGTTGATTTCGATCTTCTCAAACACCTGATGCCAACAGAGGTGATCACAATAACTCCCTTTGACCAATTCAGACAGAGTGTGATGGACAGACAATGGCTAAAAGATTCCATTGTGACTCCCTGTCTTACAGACACAATAGCAAGGGGGTGAAATAAGCCTGGGAATGGGTCATACACTGACAATACTTCTGCAATGAACAATTTCTTATTTTCAACCCTTTACCACAATATGCTTTCAGTTGTATAGATTTTCTTTACTCATGTCCATTCAATACATCCAACTAATTATTCTATTTCAGGTAATGAATAGATTTTATTTAAAACAACAAATCATAAATATCATTAATAATAAATATTTTAAACAAAATTACTCCGGATAATTGGTTTTCACCATACATGTTCTTTCTGACACCCCTGCAGCGGACGACTTTTGAATACATAATGCGGCATCAGGAGAAATTATTCATGATGAGTAATTTCTCCTTTTGCCACAATGTTCTCAATTCTTTTCAATAATTATACTTTCATTCATCTCTTTCCCACATACAACAAATCTGCAGCAGATGACTTTGAAAACTTCTTGGCAAAAACATAAAAAATCTCCATAAATGAGAGTTTGATTGTTAAAAAGAGTTGAAAACATTGTGGCAAAAGGAGAAATTGAAATTGATTCAAGCAATTTTTTCTTTTGCCATTATGTTCTTTTGCTTTTTTTTTTTTTCTATTCAATAATTACACTTTCAATTATAGAGATTTTCTATGTTTTGACAAAATGTGTTCAAAGTCGTCTGCTGCAGAATTGCCCTATGAGGGAAAGGGTTAACCATGTCAGACCCAAAACTAAAATCTACCAGTGTTCAAGGTGAGCATGTCTCAAGCACTAAGAGAGAAAGTTGTACTTTTAACCCTTTCCCAAAATTCGCAGCAGAGGACTTTACCTCTTGGCAAAAATATCTATAAATGAAAGTAGTATAAATAAATAAGTGAATCAAAGTGAAGCAATGTAACAAAGCAGAAGTTGTCCATTATGAGCAAATTCTCCTTCTATCCAAATCTTTTCACAAGATGTCTGCTGCAGATGCATCTGTTTGTGGAAAGGATTAACCCTTTCCCTCATATAGACGCTTTCTGATGCCTCTGCAGCAGACGGTTTTTTGAAAACATAGTAACAAAAGAAGAAATTGCACAAAACGTGCAATTTCTCCTTTTGTCACAATGTTTTCCACTTTTAGTCATAGGTTATCCATTCAATTATAGAGATTTTCCAATATTTGACAAAATATGTTCAGTCGTCTGCTGCAGATTTGTCGTATGAGGGAAAGGGTTAATTCAAGGTAAAGAAGCCAGGGATTCATCAAACACATCCTGAAATGCCATTCCTATTCCCTCTGTTGCCGGATTGGCTAGCACATACTCCTTATTGGCATCAGCTATAGCCCTATAATCTTCACATCCGTCCATACAATCAGTCACTAGTTCAATGTTTCCACCATCACCAGTAATATTCTCTATCACACATTGTAAAGAGTGCTGAGTCCCACAAGATGAACCGCAGGCTTTGCTCGACTTTTCAGTTGTAAATGCACTACTCATATCTTCTGGGATATTGACAACATACCGAGCTGAGTCACCAGGACCTTGATTTAATGTGTTAGTGCTATAGGATGAAATGCAAGGTTTACTTGACTTTTCCGTAGTAAATGCACTACTCATATCTTCTGGGATGTTGACAACAAATGGAGGAGGTGAATCAGGGGCTGGATGAAATGTGTTAGTGTTATATAGGGGTATGACAACAGGAATTGATGGCTCTGCTATATCGACTGTATTACTGGTCACAGTGGGGCATGTTTGAGGTATCTCCGATGTCTGCTCCGCTACAAGGCTGGCAGGAAATAGTTTTACATTAGCTAGTTCTTGCATTCCTGACATAGGAGCTTCATTTAAATGCTCAATCCTGAGAGTAGAAGGAAATGGATTTACATTAGCATGTTGGTGCATTCCTGTTATAGGAACAACTTCATTTAAAGATGATCCATCTATAATAAGAGACTCGTCAGCTGTATCTTCCGATTTTGATAGTGATACCGGCTGTGTTATAAACTGACTGGTCTGTTTACCCGAGGAAGAGTTGGTTATTATGCTTGTCAACAAGTAGTGCTGCACTGTGATGTTCTCCCCATTTTCATTGGTTATTTGTACAAGTTTAGACTCACGTTGAGCTTGAGCTGGAATCACAGGTGATACATCAACTGGTATAATGTCAGATGGAGGATCTAATGATGGAATGGCTTTGTAAGACGGCACATTCAACACTGGAGTTGCAGTACTGATTGGATTGATAATTTCTTCACTACCGTCATCTGCTATTCTATACACTGTTGTTGAAAAAAAAATATACATATATTGAAATTCATTCCAAAATATCTATTGGCTTTTCTATAACCCTTTCCCTCATACAATAATTATGCAGCAGACGACTTTGAACATATTTTGTCAAAATATGGAAAATATCTATAATTGAATGGATAACCTATGACTAAAAGTAGAAAACATTGTGGCAAAAGGAGAAATTGCTCGTATTGAGCAATTTCTTCTTTTGTCACTATGATTTCAAAAAGCTGTCTGCTGCAGAGGCGTCAAAAAGCGTCTTTATGAGGGAAAGGGTTAAGGGCTGTTCAAGGACAGTTTTACTTATATGATCAATAGAAAGACATAATAATTACATTCAAGTTATTTTTATAATTGGATAATTTCTATTAGACTAGATTACTAATGAAAGATCACTTATCATTTGTCTGTATAATTTTGCACTCATCAAAGAGCAAAGTTGTGTTTATAACAGATTATATTTTACACATGATGTTTGTGTTTCCACAAATCTGTGTTAGCACAGATATACTCTGTAATGCTATTCGATATGACAGATGTTTTCATTCTGTGTATTTTCATCAGATTTTCACATATTCAGCATCATTATTTAACCATGTTGTGTTGGAG
Organism: Serripes groenlandicus; assembly: GCA_031761405.1. Lineage (NCBI taxonomy): Eukaryota > Metazoa > Mollusca > Bivalvia > Cardiida > Cardiidae > Serripes > Serripes groenlandicus. The sequence goes on along the minus strand of JASEVX010000005.1, from coordinate 66,929,311 downwards.
CAAAGGCATAGCATATAAAAAGCATTAAATATAAGTGTAACTAATGACGAAGTTCAATCAAATTCATGGTGAACAATTGCCACACAAGCTGATCAATCGTCTTTCAAAAAGTATACGCAGGTATTCAAATTTGAATATGGTTATAAATATTTGTCTGTGTATCATGGACGTCAAATATCCTGTATACCAGCCCCTGGTACATGTTAACACTTTCTGGCACCTCAACGGCAGATGGTTTCTGAAAACATTGTTACAAATGCAGAAATTACTCATAATGAGCAATTTCTCCTTTTGCCACAATATGTTCAACTCTATTCAATAATTATGTCTCCCCCATACATGGGGGTGACATATTGTTTTTGCCCGTTTCGTCCGTCTGTCACACTTGTTTTCGCTCAATAACTGAAGAACGCTTGGGCGTAGGAACTTCATACTTGGTATGCAGGTTGGTCATGACCAGTAGCCGACCCCTATTGATTTTAATAACAGAAGGTCAAAGTTCAAGGTCATGGTGACCGTGTAAGGTAAAAAATGTTTTTTGAGGTCAGTACATCTAAAGTCAAGGTCACAGTGACCTTGAGCTGAAAGGTCACAGTGACAATGAGCTGAAAAATTGTGTTTGCTTGGGCCCATGAACTTCATACTTCATGTGCAGGTTGGTCACCACCAGCAAATGACCCCTATTGATTTTGAGGTCACTAGGTCAAAGGTCAAGGTCACAGTGGTCAAGGTCACGTCTGTCACACTTGTTTCTGCTCAATAACTGAAGAACACTTGGGCGTAGGAACTTCATACTTGGTATGCAGGTTGGTCATGACCAGTAGAAGAACCCTATTGATTTTGATTTCAGAAGGTCAAAGGTCAAGGTCATGGCGACCTTGTGAGGTAAAAAATGGTTTCCACTCAATAACTGAAGAACGCTTGGGCCGAGGTACTGCATACTTGGTATGCAGGTTGGCCATGCCCTTATTGATTTTTTGTTTGATTTTGAGGTCACAAGGTCAAAGGTCAAGGTCACAGTAAGAATGAACTGACAAATTGTTTCTGCTTAATAACTGTAGAATGCTTTGGCCATGGAAGTTAATACTTGGTGTGCAGGTTGGTCACCACCAGCAGATGACCCCTATTGATTTTTAGGTCACTAGCTCAAAGGTCAAGGTCATGGTAACCTTCAGCTGAGTAATGGTTTCCACTAAATAACTAAAGAACGCTTATGCCCAGGAACTTCATACTTGGTGTGCAGGTTGGTCCTAACCTGTAGATGACCCCTATTGATTGTGATGTCAGTAGGTCAAAGGTCAAGGTCATGGTGACCTTGGGCTGAAAAATGGTTTCCGCTCAATAACTGAAGATTGCTTGGGCCCAGGAACTTCATATTTGGTGTGCAGGTTGGTCACCATCAGCAAATGACCCCTATTGATTTTGTTAACCTTCAGCTGTAAAATGGTTTCCGCTCAATAACTGAGGATTGTCACTGTTGCTTCATCTCCAGTCCAAAACTACAAATTCTCCATCATTTCTTTTCCTCCCCTACGACCACACAAATGGGGAGACAAACGCTTTTTCAAAAAAGCAATCTCTAGTTATATTTACAATATATTTTAAGAGATGCGCTCTATTTTCACCTGGATATTTTCAAAGTTGTCTGCTGCAGATTTGTTGTAGGTTGGAAAGGGGGGTTATTGTCAAAGTTTAAACTGGTGTAATTTCCAACTTTGCTGTGTAAATCTACTAAAAATTTAAGTATCTTTTATTTAGATGTTGATTTATATGATTATGTAAAATATAACAGATTCAATGACTTAAATTACGTTAGTCCATGTTATATTTGGAACAATACTTTTATCACGACGGCCAGTTCACCTTACTTGTGTTTCTTGGATTTTTCAGACCTGTACTCCACACAAAATTCTTCCCAGGAAACTGTCTACCTTTCAACAAAGACTTGGTAGCCCATTGGTGGAAGAAGAATGATGCTAGTCACAATGACTTTTTTAATGTTTTCAAAGAAGATCCCAATAAAAAGAACAGTAACGTAAAACATAAAGTATCTAGGAGACATCAACGAGTTATATGAGCCATTGAACAAAGGTACAGGTAGATGTTTGTGAACAGTATCTAGGAGACATCAAAGAGTATATGAGCCATTGAACAAAGGTACAGGTAGATGTTTGTGAACAGTATCTAGGAGACATCAACAAATTATATGAGCCATTGAACAAAGGTACAGGTAGATGTTTGTGAACAGTATCTAGGAGACATCAAAGATTATATGAGCCATTGAAACAAGAGGGCCAAGATCCAGATCAAGACCTGCACTGCTCAAATATATTACTTACACAAGCTTGTTAGAAGCTTCTTTTTACTACTTTAAATTCTGATAATTATTGGCAATTGGGCATGGTGATCTGAACCTATGCTGTGCAGAAACTCAAACATTTGGTACCTTATCACATGGACATGCTCATTTTACACTTCGCATAGTTTACTTAAGAAGTTAAATAGATACACACAAAAAATACTAACTTGTTATAGAATTCTCCGTGTTTGACTGGCTAAGTGATTCATTGCTGGCTGTGTTTTGCCACAAAGTTTCTTTGTCATCCATCTGTAAAAGAGAAATCACAGGTGCATGTATACACCCGTCTGCAGTGGGAAACCCTGGTTCATGGTCATACCAAACACTTTAACCCTTTCAATCATACAAACGCTTTCTGGCACCTCTGCAGCAGACAACTTTTGAAATCATTGTGGCAAAAGGAGAAATTATTCATAATGAGCAATTTCCTCTTTTGCCGCAATGCTTTCCAATGTTAATATTTTCATTTATAGATGTTCTCTATGTTTTCCTATATATGTTTTTAAAGTTGTCTGCTACTGATTTGTTGTATATCAGAAAGGGGGGTTTAAAATGGTAGCAAATATGTCCTTCTTGGTGTTCAGGGTTGTAGAGATTACATTACGACTGTTGCATTGGTGTCATATTTTAAATCGGCCCTTACCCCCGAATTATACCTAAGTGTAGATACACCATATGTCCACAGAAAAATGTTGTCTAATTTTAGGTGCTCTAACCATGATCTGATGATTGAACGAGGTAGGCACCTTGGAATAGATAGAGCTTTGAGATTAAGTCATTTGTGTAAAGAACTAAATGTATCTGTAGTTGAAGATGAATACCACCTATTTTTCGATTGTCCTAAATATGAATTATTAAGATTGATTTACTTCAAACCATATTGGAATCGTTGTAGAAATGAACATGTATTCAATAGTATCTTTACATTAAATAACATAGCCACAATAAGGTCTGTTGCAAAGTATCTCGTTGAGGCATTTCATGTAAGAAAGCAATTAATGGAAAAATAAGGATACATTCAATGAAGTGTAAAGTTGTTTGCCTGACATACATTACCACTCCACTTATCAATTTGGTTCTACCACTCACATATTCAACTACTCATTCACCAACCCATTCATTTTACCACCCACCAAAAACAATCTAACTCTCCCATTCACTCCACACACTTATTCACTCACTCACTCAAAACACTCAAACACCCATACATTCATTCACTCCAACACTCAATAAGCCACACACACACATTCACTTACTCATGCTCTCAATCACCAACACATTCATTAACTACAACAATCAATCAACCACACACTCATTCATTCGCTGTTTTATTTTGCCTGAATTATATCTTTAAACAATGTATAGCTTACTTGTTTGTTTATAATCATATAACTATTTCAATATTTTAAGAATATATCTCAATAATTGTTTCTGTAAAATATCTCATTCCAATTGTGTCATTCATATTGTATTATTTGTAAATATTAATGTATATGGGCCAGAGGCCTAAATACTTGAATAAAGATATTGAATTGAATTGAACTGGTAAATAACACAAGAAATGCCATTTAAGATTTGAAATACTGTTGAAAATAGCGTAGAACCCCATTCAGATTTAATCAACATTAATCACCATTTTAAGCTGTACCACTTTCAGACATACAACAATCTACAACAGACGACTGAAAACTTCTATGCTAAACTATCAAAAATCTGTATTGGTGAAAGAATGATTATTAGATACCAATAGTGAAAAAACAATGTCATAATAAGCAATTTCTGCTTTGTCACAATAATTTAAAAGTTATCTACTGCAAATGTATGTGAGAAAGTCAAGAAACACACTTTAGATGAACTGACAGCCATGATATGACTGAAATACAGTTTGTAAAGGGCGTCAAGCAACAGGCCCAACAGGCCCAATATCGCTTCACTGCTATTAGGTAAATATAAGATGGCAGTCATGTCAAAATAGCCTGATGGAATTTCACTGAGGGTCACCAAAGGAAGCTTTCTACAAAATTATTTTAAAATTTTTAAGACAAATAAAGCCCTGCCCACTTGCGGCCATTTTGTGACCAATGGAAATGGCTTTAAGGAATTTGAAAGGGTCGGTCACCCAAGGAACATTTCTATCAAACTATGTTGGAATCCAACATGCGGGTTCAAAGGAGAAGAATTTTAACAAGAGCGCCAATGTCACAAAATACGCCCGTCCTGTTTTTTTGAGACCAAGTATAGTGGTAATTGGTTGTACGTCAGCCAAACTTAGAAAGCGGACACTGTTAGTATAGTTTTGGCCATTTCGACGGACATAATTGTGTAGTGACTAAGATAATGTTGTAAGTTATCAAACGTGACCAAGATATTCTGCCCATCAACATATTGTCTAAATTTGGTGATGATCGGACAAAGTCTTTACAAGTTATTTAGCTGACAAGACCAATTTTAGGTAATTTCTATAATTAAAGGGCAATAACTCTCTATCGACTAGAGCAATATGGCTAGTTATCGAACTTGTCCAAGACATTACGCCAATACACATTCTGACCAAATTTGGTGATGATTGGACAAAAGCTCCTAAAGTTATTGAGCTGACAAGACCAATTTTAGGTAATTTCTATAATTAAAGAGGGATAACTCTCGATTGACTAGTTATCAAACTTGTCCGAGATATTATGCCAATACACATTCTGACCAAATTTTGTAATGATAGGACAAAGGCTTCTAAAGTTATTGAGCTGACAAGACCAATATTAGGTAATTTCTATAATTAAAAGGCGATAACTCTTGATTGACTCAAGCGATATGGCTAGTTATCGAACTTGTCCGAGATATTATGCCAATACACATTCTGACTAAATTTGGTGATGATTGGACAAAGGCTTCTTAATTTATTGAGCTGACAAGACCAATTTTGGGTAATTTCAATAATAAAAGGGCAGTTACTCTTGATTGACTAATGCGATATGGCTAGTTATCGAACTTGTCCGAGATATTAGCCCAATACACATTCTGACAAAATTTGGTGATCATTGGACAAAGGCTTCTAAAGTTATTGAGCTGACAAGACCAATTTTGGGTAATTTCTATAATTAAAGGGCGATAACTCTTGATTGACTAAAGCGATATGGCTAGTTATCGAACTATGGTGATGATTGGACAAAGGCTTCTAAAGTTATTGAGCTGACAACATACTGGACGCCGCCCGCCCGCCAACCCGCCCGCCCGTACGCCGCAGGTGAAACTATAATATGATCCGTTTTATAAAAATTGGCAGATTTCCCTCCCTCTCTGATGCCGCAACAACCAAAGTTCAACATTGAATTTAAATCTTTGAACACCTTTGAAAGAGGATTTCCAAAGGATCATTCCAGTGAAGTTTGTTTAAAGTTGGTCCAGTGGTTTAAGAGGAGATGGTGCTTTAAAGCTAAAAGTTAACGCCAACGGACGACCCCCGACAGAGAGTGATCAGAATAGATCACCTTGAGCCTTTGGCTTAGGTGATCTAAAAATGAACCAAAAGTCACAATTGAGCTGAAAGGAAAGGTAAGGAATGTGCATGAAAGATGCGAGTGAGCAACCCCCGGAAATGTCTTGAATTGACAAAGAACACACGCATACATAACTCAGTCCACTACACTTGAAAATAGGTAAATACAGTACATTTGTGAGTGTTTGTGGGTTTGTGAGACTGGTTACACGAAAAATTAACAAGGTACCTTATCTACCTATTTAATAGTGCAGTGGTGCGTAAGACGTGTTCATGACTATATCATCCAGCAGTCCATATGATGTGTTCATGACTATATCATCCAGCTGTCTGTCTGATGTGTTCATGACCTTATCATCCAGCTGTCTGTATGACGTGTTCATGACTATATCATCCAGCTGTCTGTCTGATGTGTTCATGACCTTATCATCCAGCTGTCTGTATGACGTGTTCATGACTATATCATCCAGCCATCCATATGTGTTCATGACTATAATTTCCAACCATCCACATGACATGTCCAGTGGTCTGTATGACATGTTCATGAGTATATCATCCAGCTGTCCACATGATGTGTTCATGACTATATCATCCAGCAGTCCATATGATGTGTTCATGAGTATATCATCCGGCGGTCCGTATGATGTGTCCATGACTTATCATCCAGCGGTCCGTATGACGTGTTCATGACTATTTCATCAAGCGTTCATATGACGTGTTCATGACTATATCATCCAGCAGTCCGTATGACATGTTCATGAGTATATCATCCAGTGGTCCTTATGATGTGTCCATGATTTATCATCCAGCAGTCCGTATGACGTGTTCATGAGTATAAATCCAGTGGTCCTTATGATGTGTCCATGACTTATCATCCAGCGTGTTCATGAGTATATCATCCGGCGGTCCGTATGATGTGTCCATGACTTATCATCCAGCGGTCCGTATGACGTGTTCATGACTATATAATCATGCATCCACATGATGTGTTAGTGAGTATATAATCCAGTTGTCAGTATGACGTGTTTGGGAGTATATCATCAATTGTATTTCACAATAATTTTTCCAAATTAAAGATATTTGAACTTTGCTGTGTCAAACCCAACCAAAGAGTATTCTAGTATGATGTGTCCATGACTTATCATCCAGCGGTCCGTATGACGTGTTCATGACTATATCATCAAGCGTTCATATGACATGTTCATGACTATATCATCCAGCAGTCTGTATGACATGTTCATGAGTATATCATCCAGTGGTCCTTATGATGTGTCCATGACTTATCATCCAGCGGTCCATATGAGGTGTTCATGACTATATCATCAAGTGTTCGTATGATGTGTTCATGACTATATCATCCAGCAGTCCGTATGACGTGTTCATGAGTATATAATCCAGTGGTCCTTATGATGTGTCCATGACTTATCATCCAGCGGTCTGTATGATGTGTTCATGAGTATATCATCATGCATCCGCATGACGTGTTAGTGAGTATATAATCCAGTTGTCAGTATGACGTGTTTGGGAGTATATCATCAATTGTATTTCACAATAATTTTTCCAAATTAAAGATATTTGAACTTTGCTGTGTCAAACCCAACCAAAGAGTATTCTAGTATGAAGTTACCCTAACATTACATTATAGATTCAGGCATACACCAATAATGGGGATGACCTTTGGGTATGGTGTACCAAGCAAAAGGCTGTAGAGACAATCTTTATTATGGGCCAAACCAGTTTAACCTTTCAAACTCTGAAAGAAGCTTGATTGTACTTATTTACTTTAACCCTTTCCCTCATATAGACGCTTTCTGACGCCTCTGCAGCAGACAGTTTTTTTGAAAACATAGTGACAAAAGAAGGAATTGCTCAAAACAAGCAATTTCTCCTTTCGACACAATGTTTTTCCACTTTTAGTCATAGGTTATCCATTCAATTATAGAGATTTTCCTTTTTTTTACAAAATATGTTCGAAGTCTTCTGCTGCAGAATTGTCGTATGAGGGAATTTAAGGACAATTGATGAACGATTTTCCCCTCATTTTCCACTATGTTTCATGTTTTTCTGCTGCATAGATATCTACCAATGAAAGAATCACTTTATTAGAACCTACCATTATATTTGTATCTACCTGTATGGATTTAATACTCTGATAGTTAGAAGAAATAGTTATATTAAACCAGAAATGCATTCAATAAAAGATAAAAGTAAAATAAAAAGCAGTAACAAACTGCAGGCTGCGATATACATGATTTCTTCTGACAGTGATTGCTGTTAAGTTTTAACCATTTCCCAATTACAACCAATAGGAAGCAGACAACTATAAAAACATTAAGGCAATGATATTGAATATCAATAAATGAATGTATAATTATTTAGTATGTCTAAAATCATTGTAGGAGAAGGAGAAACTCAAAATCCATCTTCTGCAGAAGCATAAAAATACATTTACATGACTGTGAGAAAGGGTTTATATGCTTATATTGCAGTCACAGAGCTACTTACACTATAGCTACAGCTATGCGAGTATTTGCATAGTAGAAGTAAAAGACTATTTTGACAGTGCCTAAAATCCAATATGCTTTTAAAACATATGCAGACACAAGAAACCGCTGAAGACGGTAAGGCCGGATTGTCGGCAATTTGTCCTTGAAAATCGACAAACCAAGGTCAAAGTAACCATAGAAATCAATAGAACTTGTTACTGGTTACCTTCAGGCAAAGTTTCAAGTTTGCAACCCTTTCCAGTGCTGAGATTTTGCCTCAACCTGAAACTTTAACCAAAATGTTGACAGACAGACAAGACAGACAGACAGACAGACAGATGAACAGACAGACGGACGGACATTGCCAATCTATAGACCGGAATTGCTAGAGCAATCCGGCCAAAAACACGTGGAAAAATTAAAGTGTGATTTTAAAAACTTTATGAGCAATTGAGAAAATGCTCAGTCAAGCAATTTCTCTTTTGTTCATAATGTTTACAAAATTTGTCTGCATTAAAGTCATCAAATAGTCACTAGGGGAAAGTTGTTATTATATACCATTATCTTAATAAATCCTTTCCCACGTACAACAAAACTTTAGCTGACAACTTTGAAGGCATATAGGCAAAACTATGGACACAGTTTGATGTAGCTGCAGCAGAAGACTTTTGACACTAGATACCCACAGGCAACAGGTCGAGCCCGCTCCTAGAGTTGTGTCATATACATAGTGCTCTTCCATTTAATTGTAACACAGACTGACAAAGAGTTCACCTGATAGCGTCTAATTATGGGCCTAGTTAATTATGTTTCAATAGGCGTCTACATGTGGGAAAGGATTAAAAGAGAACAGTATCCTTTATTGCAATTTTTTTTCTCACTTCTGCCATCATCAACTAATCATGGTGAACCTGTGTGCCCAGTAACTTGGGAATCCTATGGTGCATGGTTAAGATGCGGCCCGGACAAGGTACAGTCCTATCAAACAGAACTCATTTTGACCTTTGACCTCTAAGTGTGACCTTGACCTTTGAGGTACAGGCCTGGGTCTTGTGCGCCACACGCCGCTTCATCATGGTGAACGTTTGTACCAAGTTTCTTGGAAATCCTATGATGCATGGTTTAGATGCAGGTCGGACTGACGGACGCATACACATACATACACCAAACCTCAATTATGACAGCTATGTCAAGCTCATTGCAAGCGGGCTCAACAAAAATGTTGGCGAAAGAAGAAATTGTTCATAACCAGCAGTTCCTCCTACAATGTTATTAACTGTATCCAGTTAATATTTTTTATTTATAGATATTTTTCTACATTTTTGTCAAACAAAATCCAAAGTCGTCTGCTGTTTTTTTATTTTAAGTAGGAAAGAGCTAAAACATAAAATAAGATGTAATGGTTAAAATGAAAGAACCAGCCTAAATAATATGACATTGTGATGGCTTCATGCAAAATGGTTGTAACTACATCATGTAACTATTTTGAGTGGAAATGTTCCTTACCGGTTTGATTTCTTGTTTGATGTCCTGTTTATTATGTCTGTTTAGATGGGATTTCAAACTCTGTGATGTAGTAAAACCTTTATTTTCACACTGTAAACACTGGTATGGTTTCTCTCCTGTCAAAACAATAAGGTAAAACTTTAAAATCTTTAAGAAGATCAATTGGGCTTTCAACATTATTTCAGTGTATCATGAAGGTCAATATCACCTCAGCTCAAGACCCCTGGATTGACTGCCCTTGTCATTAACGACTGAGCTATTGAGACACAACTCTTGACCCCTGGATCGCCTTCCATTGTCATTACCAAATGAGCTATTGAAACTCAACTCTTGACCCCTGGATTGTCATAACAGACTGAGCTATTGAGACACAACTTGTTACCCTTGGATTGACTGCCCTTGTCCTTACTGACTGAGCTTTTGAGACTCAACTTGTTAACCCTGGATTGACTGCCCTTGCCTTTACTGACTGAGCTATTGAAACTCAACTTGCTACCCCTGGATTGACTGCTCTTGTCATTACTGACTGAGGTATTGAAACTCAACTTGTTACCCCTGGATTGACTGCCCTTGTCTTTACCGACTGAGCTATTGAGACACAACTTGTTACCCCTGGATTGAATGCCCTTGTCTTTACTGACTGAGGTATTGAGATTGAATTTGTTACTGCTGGATTGACTGCCGCCCTTGTCTTTACTGACTGAGCTATTGAGACACAACTTGTTACCCCTGGATTGACAGCCCTTGTCTTTACTGACTGAGCTATTGAGACTCAACTTGTTACTCATGGATTGACAGCCCTTGTCTTTACTGACTGAGCTATTGAGACACAACTTGTTACCCCTGGATTGACTGCCCTGTCTTTACTGACTGAGCTATATAGACACAACTTGTTACCCCTGGATTGACAGCCCTTGTCTATACTGACTGAGCTATTGAAATTCAACTTGTTACCCCTGGATTAACTGCCCTTGTCTTTACTGACTGAGGTATTGAAACTCAACTTGCTACCCCTGGATTGACTGCCCTTGTCATAACTGACTGAGCTGTTGAGAAACAACTTGTTACCCCTGGATTGACTACCCTTGTCATTACTGACAAAGCTATTGAAATTCAACTTGTTATCCCTGGATTGACTGCCCTTGTCATTACTGACAGAGCTAATGAGACTCAACTTGTTACCCCTGGATTGACTGAGCTTTAGCTCCTTTTCATTGTACAGACCACTTTAAATGTCTCTTAAGCAGCTTGTTACCCCTGGATTGACTGCCCTTGTCTTTACTGACTGAGGTATTGAGACTCAACTTGTTACCCCTGGATTGACTGCCCTTGTCTTTACTGACTGAGGTATTGAGATTCAACTTGTTACTGCTGGATTGACTGCCCTTGTCTTTACTGACTGAGGTATTGAAACTCAACTTGCTACCCCTGGATTGACTGCCCTTGTCATAACTGACTGAGCTGTTGAGAAACAACTTGTTACCCCTGGATTGAATGCCCTTGTCTTTACTGACTGAGGTATTGAGATTCAAGTTGTTACTGCTGGATTGACTGCCCTTGTCATTACTGACTGAGCTGTTGAGACTCAACTTGTTACCATGGATTGACTGTCCTTGTCTTTACTGACTGAGCTATTGAGACTCAACCTAAGACCCCTGGATTGACTGTCCTTGTATTTACTGACTGAGCTATTGAGACTCAACTCAAGATCCCTGGATTGACTGTCCTTGTCTTTACTGACTGAGCTATGTTGACTGCCTTTGTCATTACTGACTGAGATTTTGAGACTCGAAACTTGTTAACCCTGGATTGACTGCCCTTGCCATTACTGACTGAGCTTTTGCTCCTTTTCATTATACAGACACTTTAAATATCTCTTAAGCAGATGCATTTGTAAAATATTGTTGTAAAAGGAGAAATAGCTCAAAAATGTGTTCATCTACATGAGTACTCATGCTTCAACTTTCCAAAATTTACAATTTTTTTTATCTTCAATTGTTTAAACAAGAGGGCCTAAGTCAATCACCTGAGTGATAGTATAGTAGCAAAAGTATTACTGCCAATATCGGGAAAAATTTGATCAAGAATTGGAATGAAACCGCAAGGAGTGGACACTGAGAATGAAATGGCTAAACTGTAAAGGACATTTGTAATTAGGCATTAAAGGGACTGAACACCACAATGGTCCAAAATCGTCATATTTTATACTTATTCTAATTAATCCAAAATACGTCGATATATATGTAACGGAATGTTGTAGAAGGTCGTACAAGTCTTATTTTTCATTATTTCATAGGAAATAAGCAGGTTAAAAAACGTCCGCTCCGTGTTTTCCTGTTTAAAAATACCGTGGAATTTCCTCTTGCTCATTTGAATTTGTGGATTCAATTCGGCATTCTCTAACACTATCGACTCATTACATTCATGTATGCGTGAGTGTAAGGAACGACAACTCTGCGAAGGAGATTGTCAATTCGGTTGTAGTGATCACGTGATAAATATACAGCGATATTTTTAGATTTACTGGGTTACTTACCCAGTAGATTTTACAAGGCAAAATAATGAAAAATCTCCACAATATTAATAGTGTGCATATATTGTAGTACATCAATCAGCAAATCTCCATGCCTTACATGCAAAAACACCAAGGTAATAGCAATTTTTAACAATTTCTTTCCGCTTTTTTCTCATATGGGATTCAGTCCCTTTAAATCTTTAAACAATTTAAAATAGGACAACCAAAATAGCATTACATTGAAGTTTGGATGATATCAGCTAATGGTCTAGGAGATGTCATTTGAAGTTAAAAGACCTTTTTACCCCTTTTCTGATTCCGTCTGGAGGCAATCTTTTTTAAGGAATAAATATGGCTTGAACAAATTATCAAAGGGTCACTAAAAGATCATTTCCACCAAGCTATTTTTAAATTTTGGTCATTTTCACCCATTCTGATGACACAGCATTCAAAGTTGTAATTCAACCAATGGATGTCTTAAAAGGTATGTAGAGAGTCACAGTAGGAACCTTTTCTACACACAATTATCTTGAAATAAGACCAAACACGTTCATAAGAAAGGAATTTCAGATTTTGCCATTTTGTTCCTATTTCTGATGCTGTCTGGCTGCCATGTTTTTAAACATGGCAAAATGGATTGAACAAATTTTGTAGAGGGTCACCCAAAGAACATTTCTTCAATTGGATTCTGCGGATATCTTTTTTTTAAGATTTGGCATCCCCCTTTCTAATGATTCAGCAACCAAAATTCTACATAGAATTACAAACTTTGAATTTTTTTGATAGATGTCAACCAAAGGATCATTCCTGTGAAGTTTGGTTGTAATTGGTGAAGTGGTTTAGGAGGAGACAGAGATATCAGTATGGGTGTAACGATACGGTTAAAAGCGTATAGCAATATACTGCAATACGTATTGTAATTACTTAACTTAACTTAAGGCGAGTTCATAAAAATAATCAATCAAGTGCTTTCATTAGTATAATCAAGCGATTGTTTACCTCTACACCGTATTAATATTACGTATACACCGGTTTGATTTTTGCAGGCCTAGAAAAAAACACTCGCCCTTGGCATTTGTGAGTGAATAATGAGTTTGGGCGGGTTTTTTTCCAAAAAGAAAAAGCGAATAAAAATATATTTCTCTTACTCTGCATAACATAAAAATAATTGTCATACTCAAAACCGGTTGTTTACAATTTGTTTCCCCGCTGTGTATCGAAATTTTCATTGAATCGAGAACCAGTCACGTATCGAGGTGCGCTCTTTTACTCTAAATTAGTAACCCACATGTTGTAGATGACGCTCTGATAGACTGACTGTATAAATAATAATACACATGATTTCAATCACGCTCTCTGATTAGCTGACTGTCAATCAAGCCCTGCTAGGTCGAGTGTGAGACCCACAAATTTTAACATATTTACACCTTGACGGGTACAGTTGAATTCTTTTTGATACAAAGGAATTACTAGTTTTAGAACCACCGACTTTAGATTTATCCGCAATTCCTATAAATTTATTCGACTTTGTATTATTCCTAGTAATTAGATTAATTTCTAATAAAATTGAAACAAAAACCAGAATGACTGATCGGACTGAATGTGATACTTGGTGCAATATTTATTTTCTCTGCACCGTAATATACCGGATTACCGGTAAACCGTTACACCCCTAGTAATCAGTATAGATCACCTTGAGCCTTCAGCTCAGGTGATCTAAAAATAATTGTGTTTGTTAAATAATTAGTATACCTGACAGAAAAGACACTGTATGAAATAGTGTATGCAAGAATTTATATGAAATTTCACTGGTCTCATGATTATTTAAACAAGAGGGCCATGATGGCCCTGGATCGCTCACCTGAGTTATAAATGTAATGTGATTGTCATGCCAACCACAATAACTCATTTTATGGTAAGTAAGCCAAAACAAGAGGCCCAAGAGGACCACAGAGCAAACAACCTTCACCCTATGTTGTCTATCTTTTGTCAAGTTAATATTACCTAAAAGGTCACCAAAGAAATGTTTATGTACCAATTAGTATATAACAAGAAGATTTCTATGATTTTCTCTATATATCTCTATGTAAAACAGGTGTCCGGCCCCAAGGGCGGGGCAAATTTTGACCCCAGGGGTATAATTTGCACAATCTTGGTAGAAGACCACTAGACCATTGTACACTTGATATAACTAAGCTTTAGGCTTTTCTGTTTCAGACAAGCAGACTTTTAAAGTTTTTCCCTATATATCTCTATATAAAACATGTGACCCCTGAGGCATAATTTGAATAATCTTGGTAGAGGACAACTAGATAATGCTACACACAAAATATCTAAGCTCTAGGCCTTTCAGTTACAGACAAGAAGATTTCCCTATATATCTCTATGTTAATAAGGTGACCCCCTATGCGGGGCCAATTTTGACCAACGGGGCATAATTTGAACACTCTTTGTAGGAGACTACTAGACAATACTACACACCAAATATCTTAGCTCTAGGCCTTTCAGTTTCAGAAAAGAAGATTTTCAAAGTTTGTCCTTATATATCCTATGTTCATTAGTCGACCCCCTATGCGGGCCAATTATGAGCAGATGTTGTTTAAAGAAATTGTTGACGACGCATGACTAATGACAGACAAAAGGCGATCCCATTAGCTCACCTTCGGAACGAGTAATGGTTACCTGTATGTACTAGAATGTGAGTTTTCAGGTGATGACTTGCTGTAAAGGCTTTACCACATCCATCCTCTCCACATCTGGAATTAAAATGAAAACTAGAGATTGCTTTTTTGAAAAAGCGCTTGTCTCCCCATTTGTGTGGCCGTAGGGGAGGAAAATAAATGATGGAGATGAATTGTGTAATTTTGGACTGGAGATGAAGCAACAGTGACAATCCTCAGTTATTGAGCGGAAACCATTTTTCAGCTGGAGGTTACCATGACCTTGGCCTTTGACCTAGTGACCTCAAAATCAATAGGGGTCATTTGCTGCTGGTGACCAACCTGCACACCAAGTATGAAGTTCCTGGGCCCAAGTAATCTTCAGTTATTGAGCGGAAGCCATTTTTCAGCCCGAGGTCACCGCAACCTTGACCTTTGACGTATTTACATCAAAATCAATAGGGGTCATCCACAGGTTAGGACCAAGCTGCACACCAAGTATGAAGTTCCTGGGCATAAGCGTTCTTGAGTTATTGAGTAAAACACATTTTTCAGCTGAAGGTTACCGTGACCTTCGGCATTTGACCTTGTGACCTCAAAATCAAACAAATTCAATAAAGGTCATCTACTGAATAGGACCAACCTGCACACCAGGTATGAAGTTCCTCAACATAAGCATTCTTTAGTTATTGAGAGGAAACCATTTTTCAGCTGAAGGTTACCATGACCTTGACTTTGACCTCAAAATCGAACAAGATGAATAGGGTCTTCTACTGGGCATGGCCAACCTGCATACCAGGTATGGAGTTCCTCAGCCCAAGCGTTCTTCAGTTATTGAGCGGAAACCATTTTTTACATCACAAGGTCACCATGACCTTGACTTTTGACCTTCAAAATCAATAGGAGTCATCTACTGGTCATGACCAACCTGCATACAAAGTATGAAGATCCTATGCCAAAGCGTTCTTCAGTTATTGAGCGGAAACAAGTGTGACGGATGTGACCTTGACCACTGTGACCTTGACCTTTGACCTAGTGACCTTAAAATTAATAGAGGTCATTTGCTGGTGGTGACCAACCTGCACATCAAGTATGAAGTTCCTGGGCCCAAGCAAAAACTATTTTTCAGCTCATTGTCACTGTGACCTTTCAAGCTCATGGTCACTGTGACCTTGACTTTAGACGTACTGACCTCAAAATCGATAGGGGTCTTCTACCGGGCATAGCCAACCTGCATACCAGGTATGGAGTTTCTTGGCCAAAGCGTTCTTCAGTTATTGAGCAGAAACCATTTTTTACCTCACAAGGTCACCATGACCTTGACCTTTGACCGTCTGTTATCAAAATCAATAGGGGTCAGCTACTGGTCATGACCAACCTGCATACCAAGTATGAAGTTCCTACGCCCAAGTGTTCTTCAGTTATTGAGCGGAAACAAGTGTGACAGACGGAAGGACGGACGGAAGGACGGAAGGACGGACGGAACGGGCAAAAACAATATGTCACCCCCATGTAATGGGGGAGACATAATAACACCTACAGTCATACCATACAGAAATAGGACCTTTTGCAATTGGTCAGATCATTATCAACCCCTTTCCCACATACAACACATTGGCAGCAGATGAAATTGAAAGCTTCTAGGCGAAAATAAGGAAATATATAAGTATAGAAAGTATATATAGTCCTCTAATGCAGAAGCTGCAGAAAGAGACTGTATGTGGGAAAAGGTTGATCAAATGTTAGCTGTTATGGCGGTCAACCTGTTCCTACATACAACAAATCGGCAGCAAATGACATCTAGGTACAAATATTGAAAGTCTTTAAATAAAAGTATAGTAATTCAATAAAGTGGCAATCTTTTTTTGAGCAATTTCTACTACTGCCACAATGTTTACACAAATTATTTGAAACAGATTTTTCAGAGTGAGTCTTGACTGACCATCAAGAGGTTTTGAAATAAATGGAAGTTAAGATAAGATTAAATGGAAACCAAGATGTTGGATGTGTCTATGATGTGTGTGATGGATATGTCTATGCTGGATGTGTCTATGATGTGTGTGATGGATATGTCTATGATGGTTGTGTCTATGATGTGTGTGATGGATATGTCTATGATGTGTGTGATGGATATGTCTATGTTGGATGTGTCTATGATGTGTGTGATGGATATGTCTATGATGGTTGTGTCTATGATGTGTGTGATGGATATGTCTATGTTGGATGTGTCTATGATGTGTGTGATGGATATGTCTATGATGGTTGTGTATATGATGTGTGTGATGGATATGTCTATGATGTGTGTGATGGATATGTATATGATGGTTGTGTCTATGATGTGTGTGATGGTTGTGTCTATGATGGTTGTGTCTATGATGGTTGTGTCTATGATGGTTGTGTATATGATGGTTGTGTATATGATGGTTGTGTATATGATGGTTGTGTCTATGATGTGTGTGATGGTTGTGTCTATGATGTGTGTGATGGATATGTCTATTATGGTTGTGTCTATGATGTGTGTGATGGATATGTCTATGATGGTTGTGTCTATGATGTGTGTGATGGTTGTGTCTATGATGGTTGTGTCTATGATGTGTGTGATGGTTGTGTCTATGATAGTTATGTCTATGATGTGTGTGATGGATATGTCTATTATGGATGTGTCTATTATGGTTGTGTCTATGATGGATATGTCTATGATGGATGTGTCTATTATGGTTGTGTCTATGATGGTTGTGTCTATGATGGTTGTGTATATGATGGTGGTGTATATGATGGTTGTGTCTATGATGGTTGTATATATGATGGTTGTGTCTATTATGGTTATGTATATGATGGTTATGTCTATGATGGTTGTGTATATGATGGTTGTGTCTATGATGGTTGTGTCTATGATGGTTTTTGTCTATGATAGTTGTGTCTATGATGGTTGTGTATATGATGGTTATATCTATGATGGTTATGTATATGATGGTTGTGTCTATGATGGTTGTGTATATTATTGATGTGTATATGATGGTTGTGTATATGATGATTGTGTCTATGATGGTTGTGTATATGATGGTTGTGTATATGATGGTGGTGTATATTATGGTTGTGTCTATGATGGTATGATGGTTGTGTGCATGGTGGTTGTGTCTATGATGGTTGTGTATATTATGGTTGTGTCTATGATGGTTGTGTCTATGATGGATGTGTCTATTATTGTTGTGTCTATGATGGATGTGTCTATTATGGTTGTGTCTATGATGGTTGTATATATGATGGTTGTGTATATGATGGTTGTGTATATGATGATTGTGTCTATAATGGTTGTGTCTATGATGGTTGTGTATATGATGGTTGTGTCTATGATGGTTGTGTCTATGATGGATGTGTCTATTATGGTTGTGTCTATGATGGTTATGTATATGATGGATGTGTCTATGCTGGTTGTGTCTATGATGAATGTGTTTATGATGGATGTGTTTATGATAAGTGCTCAACCTAAACAAGGGTCATATTGTGTGACCCTAATTAAATGATACAACATGCTTATAAATACATTTTTTTTACCAGATGAAAATATTCAATATCGATGTGCAAAACAATCCAGAACCTAATCTCACATATGCTCAATTTTACCAACAAATTGTGGACGATATACCTCTGCATCTTTTATTGACTTATTTGGAAAACAAAGTTGGAAAAAGAGAAATTGCTCAATTTTGTATCATAAGTATACTTAAAAGTTTCATGATTTTGAAAAATGTATGTTTTTGCTTGTAAGCTGATAAAACATTGTATCTTTCAATTGGTTAATCAGTTGCATAGGTATCTGGTTACTTAAATTGCTTTGCTGAAATATTGCACTGGAAGAATAGCAATTTTAAATATAATTTTAACCGAATTTCAGTTAAACTTACTTAAAAGGTCTTTCACCAGTATGTGTTCGAATGTGTTTACGAAGATCACTAAGCGTTGTGAAGTATTTTGTACATCCATCCTCAACACAGTTAAATGTGTTACCTGTATGAATTCTCTGGTGGGCTCGTAATCTGGAAAGCATAACTTTGAACATATTTTGTCAAATAATAGAAAATCTCTATAATTTAATGAATAACCTATGACTTAAAGTGGAAAACATTGTGGCAAATGGAGAAATTGCTCGTTTTGAACAATTTTTTTATTTGTCCCAATGTTTTCAAAAAGCTGTCTGCTGCAGAGGCATCTGAAAGCGTCTATATGAGGGAAAGGGTTAAATAGAGTTGACAAGAGGGCCATGATGGCCCTGGATTTCACACTAGAAATATTTATGCATATCATTTTGTTAGAGAATGAAAGGCACTGCAATACAAAGATGTCAATTTGGACCAAAGTGAGAAATGGAGAAGAGCAAAGAATCCCAAAAACGAAGATGATGATGATTTCTGGAAAGCAATATTGTATTCTTGCATCCTACTCAAGTCAAAACCATACTAGTGAGTTTTAAGCTTACATTTGGGGACTCTGACCTCCTTCTGGGGGGCACAGATGGCTATATTAATGCTCTGCCAAAGAGGGCCTATTTTGTTCAAGAACATTTTAAAAATGTCAACTATAAGAATATATAGTGTAAACAAAGATTTTTAAAAGTTTCTCCCTATATATCTTCTGTATTTCTCTATGTAAAACTGGTGACCCAAGGTGCATAATTTGAACATTCTTTGTAGAGGACCACAAGAAAATGCTACACACCAACTGTCTAAGGCTCTAGGCGCATCTGTTTTAGACAAGAATATGGTTACTCTCCTAGGTTTGTATTGTAGAACATGCAACATGCATTTGTTTGTCAGTCATCCGTTGTACGTACCCCTCCGTTGTATGTACCCCTCCTTTGTACGTACCCCTCCGTTGTACGTACCCCTCCGTTGTACGTACCCCAGTAGGGGAGCCAGAAGTACGAAAGTACAATACAAACCTATTCCCATAGGTAAAATACAGCTTTAGCAACGGTTATGACGTCACAATGAGCAAAGCTAGCAACACTATTTGATGTCTCAACATAACGTCAGATGAATATCACTCAATGTGGGATCTGACTTATTGATCATTTGCTAAAACTAGCAATTCTAGTTCTTACTTCTCTCTTGCTACATTAGGGTATAAACAGTCCAACCGCATTTATCCAGACACCATTTATTCGGAAAATTTGAAATCCAGACATGAAATTGAAGAAACAGATGACTAGTTCTTTATTAATCTCCTTTAATCTCCGCATCTAGACAAAAACAAGAGGCCCATGAGGGCATGGTTCTTTGGTCATTTTCAAAAGGAACCGAGTTCTCATAACTACTATCTAAGTTTGGTGAATGTCAGATAAGAAATGGAAGGTCTATTGTGTTCACAAGCTGTATTATAGCAATTTTGACCATTTCAAGGGCCATAATCTAGTCATGCATGGGGTGGATCTGGCTGGTTTTCAAAAGGAACTGAGCTCTCATCAATATTTAACTACTATCTAAGTTTGGTGAAGGTCAAATAGGAAATGGAAGGTCTATTGTGTTCACAAGCTGTATTATAGCAATTTTGACAATTTCAAGGGCCATAATCCAGTCATGCCTTGGCAGATCTGGCTTGTTTCCGAAAGGAACCAAGCTCTCATCAATATTTAACTACTATCTTAGTTTGGTGAAGGCCAATTATATTATAAACGAAGCAGGATAAACAAGTTAATGGACAGACGGACAAACAGTGACCTTGACCTTGGGATTAGGTGGCTGGGTGATGTTTATGACACATCACCTTGTTATGGAGAATAATTGTGTGAAGAAATATCAAAATCCTTTGTTTACCTTGTAACTTGGGAATCCTATGATGCATGGTTGAGATGTGAGCCAGACAAGGTAGTCCTATCAAACAGTAATCATTTTGACCTTTGACCTCTAAGTGTGACCTTGACCGTTGAGGGACAAGCCTTGGTCTTCTGCGCGACACACTACCTAATCATGGTGAACATGTGTGCTTTGTAACTTGGGAATCCTATAATGCATGGTTGAGATGGGTGCCGGACAAGTTAGTCCTATCAAACAGTAATCATGTTGACCTTTGAACTCTTAGTGGGTCCATGACATTTGAGGTACAGGCCTGGGTCTTGAGCGCGACACGCCGTTTGTGCCAAGTTTCATAGAAATCCAATGATACATGGTTGAGATAGGAGCCGGACAAGGTACAGTCCTATCAAACAGTACTCATTTCGACATTTGACCTCTATGTGTGACCTTGACATTTGAGGTACAGGCCTGGGTCTTGTGCGCGACCTAATCATGGTGAACATGTTGACCTTGTAACTTGCTTATTTTGACCTTTGACCTCTTAGTGTGACTTTGACCTTTGGGGTACAGGCTTGGGTCTTGTGTGTGACACGCCACCTAATCATGGTGAACATGTTTGCTTTGTAACTTGGGAATCCTATGATGCATAGTTGAGATGCGGGCCGGACAAGGTACAGTCCTATCAAACAGTACTCATGTTGACCTTTGACCTCTTATAGGGTCCTTGACATTTGAGGTACATACATACATATTGAGCGTGACACGCAGCCTCATCATGGTGAACGTTTCTGCCAAGTTTCTTGGAAATCCTATGATGGATGCCTAAGACACGGGCTGGACTAGGTAATCCTATTAAACAGTACTCATTTTGACCTTTGACCTCTAAGTGTGACCTTGACATATGAGGTACAGGCCAGGGTCTTGTGCGCGACACGCCGCCTCATCACGGTGAACTTTTGTACCAAGTTTCTTTTAAATCCGAAGATGCGGGCCAGACAAGGTTAGGTGGGACTGACAGGCAGACAGACAGAAAGACAGACGGAATCAACCAAACCTATAGTCCCCAAGTAGGGGACTAATAATTGTGTGAAGTAATATCAAAATCCATTCAAGCATGAGGAAGATACAGCCCAGACAAGAGATTTTGGACGGATGGCACAAGAATACCTATAGTCCCCAAACAGTCTCCGACATAAACTTTCAATAGTTAAAAAAACCCTGATTGCCGGTTGTTATCAATATTCAGTTTAACTATTGATGCAGTACTATCGTCCAGTTATAATTGCAATCTATAAAAAGTTTGATATATATCGGTACTGGTGGAGAACTGGTGTGAGAAAGCAAGCAAACGAATGCATGATTAGGTGAATTGGCCACTGTGATTAAATTGTAATACAGTTGAAAGCAGCATTAAACTCCAATCCATTTAGTATCCTCTTATCCAAGTAACATTTTGTCAATAGCTTCCTGAATGTGTATGTCATTAACCCTTTCCCTCATATAGACGCTTTCTGACGCCTCTGCAGCAGACGGCTTTTTGAAAACATAGTGACAAAAGAAGAAATTGCACAAAACGTGCAATTTCTTCTTTTGCCACAATGTTTTCCATTTTTTGTCATAGGTTATCCATTCAACTATAGAGATTTTCTACTTTTTGACTAAATATGTTCAAAGTCGTCTGCTGCAGAATTGTCGTATGAGGGAAAGGGTTAATTGGCACATATTTCAGACTCAGATCAGACGTGACTAATTGGCACCTAGTTCAGACATGACTAATAGGCACCTATTTCAGACCTGGATCAGACGTGACTAATTGGCACCTAGTTCAGACCCAGATCAGACTGTCTGGTTTGTAAAATGTCCTGTGTAGTTTGTTTTCCTGGAGCAAAGCTTAAATACCTGTAGGCAGTGTTGAATGTCTTCTCACATCCATTGAGATCACATCCAAAAGGTTTCTCCTTCGTGTGAACTCGGACATGGATCCGAAGACTGTAGGATGTCAAAAACTGTTTACCACAGGTGGGTTCATTACAAATAAATGTATACTCTCCTGTAAAATATATAATAAATGTATACTCTCCTGCAAAATATATAATAAATGTATACTCTCCTGTAAAATATATAATAAATGTATACTCTCCTGCAAAATATATAATAAATGTATACTCTCCTGCAAAATATATAATAAATGTATACTCTCCTGTAAAATATATAATAAATGTATACTCTCCTGTAAAATATATAATAAATGTATACTCTCCTGTAAAATATATAATAAATGTGTAATCTGCTGTAAAACATACAATAAATATAAACTCTACTGTAAAACATATAATAAATGTGTAAAATATATAAAAATGTGTGTACTCTCCTGTTAAGCATAAAATTCAATCACTCAGCTTCAAATGAGTCATATCGGCCAATAACTTAAAGGATGATTAATTGACTAGACAACAGACAGGGAAGAACCTGATCAGCCATAATGGGTAACAGTGGCCTCCAACTAAAAAAGTATACATGTACTCTATTTTATAACCATGTGCTCAAGTATTTGATTTGTCGGAAGCAAATTCATTATCGACATTGACCATTCAGAAGTCTTGTTTGGAACAGATAGTTCATTTCTAAGCACAGAGAATGTCTAAGGAGGTTTAACCCTTTCCCACATACAGGCGCTTTCGGACGCCTCTGCAGCAAATGACTTTTAAAAACATTGTGGCAAAAGTAGAAATTGCTCATAATGAACACATTTTCCTTTCGCCACAATGTTTTTAAACAGTATTCAAATTTCAATCATTACACTTTCATTTACAGATTATTTCATTATTTTGCCAAGATATTATCAAAATCGTCTGGTGTATATTTGTTGTACGTTGAAAAGGGTTAAATATTTTGGGCCAGGTCTTTCTCCTTTGCAAATCGACAGCCAATAAGGTGGGTTTTCCTATAGTGATTTGGCTCAAATGATAAAATATGCAGTTATGAATTTTATTTAAAAGAAATAAAAATTGTTGAACCAATTCCATGATATAGATGACATTACATTACAATATTTGAAAAAGAGAAATTGCTCAACTCTTTATTAAAACTTACTCAAATGTTTTGGAAGCAAATGGCTATAACAGCATCATATCAAGGAACAAAAGAGTTGTTTGTCAAACATTATGCCCCCCTGAGCACCATGTTGTCAGGAATATTTGAACAATTGAATCAAATATGCATAGACCAAAATGCCAACTGATTTGTCATTTCACATTGGATGTCTATGAGTCAGTTTTAAGATTATGACCAATGTTCATTCAAAGTACAAGGTAGGTACAGTTCTTAATCACATTGATTTGATGACTGATATTTGCAGATAAACATGTATCCTCCTGGCAGCAGGGAATATGAACATATGACGTAAATTTGAATGAGCAATTTGATTTATAAAAATCTACTGGTCACCCCCAGCCTCCATGTTAAGTTTGAGGGCCATGGTTGCAGGCAATGCTGAGTTATCACATGGACAAAATTTTGTGTTCAAGGTCAGTGACCTTGACCATATGACCTCAAAATCAATAGGGGTCATCTACTGGTCACCCACAGCTTCCATGTCAAGTTTGAGGGCCATGGGTGCTGGCATTGTTGAGTTATCACTTGGACAAGCTTTGGTCTACAGACGGACCGACCGACCTACCGACCGAAATGCGCAAAGCAATATACCCCTCTTCTTCTAAGGGGGCATAATAACCAAATCTCACAAAATTCCAAAAGTTTTGTCAACAACTTGTTTATTAGGAGTATTGATTGATTAATTAGAGTTTAATGTCTTTTTCAAGGATATTATCCCTTTCCAAAATACAGACACTTTTTGGACGCCTATTCAGCAGATGACTTTTGAAATCAAGCAATTTTTCCAATTGCCGCAATGTTTTCAACTCTTTTCAATAATTACTGTTACATTTATAGAAATTTTCTATATTTGTGTGTACATATTTTCAAAGTCGTCTGCTGAAGATTTGTTACATGTGGGAAAGGGTTCAAGTTATAACAAGGTGGTCAGGTCAACTAGTGTGTATATTTCCTTGCTTGCTCCTACCTGCTCTAATCACAACATTATTTCCAGTTATCTGGCTACCTTCCCACATAGGAATGGCATCAGTCACTATGACTTTTATCAAGCATCGAAAGATTGAAAGGAGGAACAGGGACTGGAATTCACAATCCCTGGATTAATAGCCCTCTGCGTTACAAACTGAACCATCAAGGCTAGACTTATTGCAAGTATTGTTTTTCTTTTTACATAAAGGCGCTTCCTGGGTAGTTACCAGTACTACGTGTTTTAATTATCCTGATAATACTTCAGTTACAATGCAATCCCCCAACCCTGAACACCAATGAGAGAAGCCATTACTATCATTTTTGAAGTCTTTGGTATGAGCCAACCAGGAATGGACCCCTGATCTCCCCCTCCCCAATGGACCCACTAACCATTACATCACATAGATGGTTACCTTTGTGAGTCTTCTGGTGAGTTTTCAAGTTTCCATGTGTAGTGTATGTTCTCTCACAGCCAGTAAAGTCACACTGAAATCTGGAAAAAATTACATCAGATTTTTGACCTGGTAATATTGCTACTCTCTTGGTATATTAACCTTTACCACATAAAACAAATCTGCAGATAGCAGTAGACAACATTTGAAAACATTATTAAAATTTATACAACTCTATTCAATAATTAAACTTTCATGCATAGAGATTTTCTATATTTCTGCCAAGATGTTTTTTAAGTTGTCTGCTGTAGATTTCTTCTATTTCAAATGTTAACTTCAAGAATCTAGACAGGGACATGCAGTCAGGATCTGTGTTGGAGAAAGGGACACTGAATTTTGAAGAAATGTAACTATCCAAAAAAAGAGAAGAAACTTAGAAGGCATAGTAATCTTAAAATGTATATAA
Organism: Serripes groenlandicus; assembly: GCA_031761405.1. Taxonomy (NCBI): domain Eukaryota; kingdom Metazoa; phylum Mollusca; class Bivalvia; order Cardiida; family Cardiidae; genus Serripes; species Serripes groenlandicus. Next base: position 66,903,559 of record JASEVX010000005.1, on the reverse strand, counting down.
CAACATGCAGATCTGACCTGAGGTAGTGATACAGGAAGACAAACTGAATTTCTTCTCCGAAAAAGAAAACATTTATTTCTCTTTTTCTCAATCTTTCTCTGTCATAATTCCTTTACGATACTTTGTATAATGAAAATATACAGAATGGTTTTCTCCTTTTGCAATAATGTTTTCAACTCAATTCAAAAATCATTTTTACAGGTTTTCCATAGAAAAAATTGATGTTTCAAAGCAATCTGCATGTTTACCAACACTCCAGTTTCAATCAGGATTATCGTGGTTTGAAAACCCATTATTAGACTATATCATATGAAGAAGATATATATCCAATTCTAAAAAAACAAACATGTTTTAACCCCAAAAATTAGGTCACACTCATCATTTGAAGGGTGGCATAAGAGTCAAGTACAATCCAAGTTTGAAAGCCCTAGTAGCACTAGTAGTTATTGAGAAAAAGTAAAAACATGAAACTTTAACATTGAGCTAAACGTTAAATCAAAGCGCTGATAGCACTGTTGAGTAAAGGACCTTCATTGATTTTGAGACTATAACTGTGAAAACCAGCATTACTACAATTATAAGACCTGTCTTAGGTTCAACACTAAAGATAACAAGAGCTGTCGGAGGACAGCGCGCTAGATTATTTCTATGCTTATTTAAGTTACTGAGATAATGGACTCTAATGTAGTTGCATGTAAAAAATTAACCACAATTTCTAAAAGGGTGATATTTTGCATTATATGCAGGATAGAGTTATTTAACTTGATTATTTTCATAGGTGTGATGGTTGGGAAGGGTTGTATAACGTTTAGGTGGAATGCATCAAGTAGTTAATAAGATATGGACTCTTAATGTAGTTGCACGAAAACCTTTAATCATAATTTCTAAGTAAAAAAAGGGCAACAATTTGCACCATATGCAGGATAGAGTTATCTTAATTGGTTGTGTTTAAAGTTGTGAAATTGGGAAAGGTTGTATGAAGTTTCAATACAATGCTTCAAGTTGTTACTGAGATTACACTCTAAATGTAGTTGCAAAACTTTAACCAGAATTTCCAAGTCCAAAAAGGGCCATAACTTGCATAAAATGCAGGATAGAGTTATCTAACTTGATAATATACATAGGTGTGATAGTTGGGAAGTGTTGTAGAAATTTTCAATGTAATACATGTAGTATTTATGTACTTGCATGCAAAACCTTAACCAAGGTGTGACGTGGACGCCAGGGTGAGTAGTATAGCCCTCATATTCTTCGAATAGTCGAGCTAAAAATGAATTCTGCTTTACAGAAGTTTTTTTTAAACTTTCTATGACTAATTTGTGTGAAGTGCAGACCCTGATCAGAATACACGGATGCGCTAGTTGACCTTCATCTACAACTGTCACATCTGCCTTCCAGTTTTTTTAAGACAGCCCCGCTCAAATGGACACTATGAAGCACTAATGAATTATTTAATAATCTGTCCATTGGCAGTAAATAATGCAATAATACTACCTTGATTTTATCATGGATAAGTGTATTGTGTTTAAACAATGTGACTTTACACATGAATGCACCACATTTTACTTAAGTACTTAAGGATGCATGGGATTTGGAAACATGGAGGGGAACGAGGTGAAAACAGACGAGACATGACATATACAAACAAGACATGGAAATTCCATGAAACCAGGTTTTCTATAATGAAAGGTGTTTGATTAAGAATTAACAGATCTGTCAAATCTTTCTGTTAATAGTTAATCAAAGCTAATAATTCAAGTAACAGGGAATATTTCTATTGATGAATAATCATAATTACTTTGTCAATTAAATATATCACAATTTTATCTAACAAATATCAGTTCAATACAGTCAATCGTTTGTTGATGGCCTCATTTATTAAGAACATTATAATAGATAACAGATATTAAATAATAGAAATATTGTTGTTGAAGTTAGATGCTTGAGTTACAAGTTTATGAAATATGCTCATTGCAAAATAGGGTGAAATTACAAACCAACGATGAGAATAAAATCCATGTTTGGAGTTTGTCGCCATGGTTACGAAGCATTTTTAGTTTGAGCATGATGCTCAAACTAAAAAAGCTCTGTTAGCTTGAGGACAAAGTTTGGAAAAAAAAAAAAATCTACTTTGCAACAAGCCAATTTCCTAGCCTTGTAATCTAAGTGTGTAACTACAATAGTAATAATTATGTTAACATGCTCAAATTGAGTAAGTTTCATGACCTCGGACCCAGATCAGACATTGTGCATATGACACAGCGTCTTGATATGGTGTATATCTGTTCCAAGCTATTTGAAAATATCTCTATGGATGAAAAAGTTATTGTCCGGACAAGAAAAGTTCAACTGATATCTATTTGTTGTCACTGTGACCGTGACCTTGAAGCTACAGACAAAAGTTTTGCATGTGACACATCATATTGATATAGTTCATATTTGTGCCAAGTTATTTGAAAATATCTCTATGCATGGCACAGTTATGGTCCGGACATGAAAAGTTCAATTAAAGTATATTTCTTATCACTGTGACCTTGACCTTGAATCTACAGATTTTTTTTTGCATTTGGCACATCGTCTTGATATGGTGCATGTTTGTGCTAAGTTATTTGGAAATATCTCTATGCATGACAAAGTTATGGTCCGGACAAGAAAAGTTCAATTAAAGTCTATTTCTTATCACTGTGACCTTGACCTTGAATCTACAGATTTTTTTTGCATTTGGCACATCGTCTTGATATGGTGTATGTTTGTGCCAAGTTATTTGAAAATATCTCTATGCATGGCAAAGTTATGGTCCGGACAAGAAAAGTTGATGCCCGCCCGCCGACTTCGCCAAATTAATAACCAGATTTTTCCTTTGGAAAACCTGGTTAAATATGCAGAGAAAAACTGTTAGAGGAAGGTTGGATTAAAAGTTTTTCATGAGAAAAGTTGAGTGTATATGGGTTCACCGTTGATGGTACGAATTGACAAACGAATGAATAAATGGATATATCAATCAATCAATCAATCAATCAATCAATCAACTATTTAAACATCAATCTGGTTGATCAAATTTTTAAACAACAAAAGGGACATTCTAAAGCAAGATGTGTTTGTGAAACACTGATGCCCCCGAATGGCAACATCTAGGTCAAAGGTCAAGGTCGCCAGGTCAAAAATGTTGGTACTGACAGAAAGGTCATGTCACAAGGAATACACATGTGAAATATGGTAGCCGTACCTGTTATGGTTCAAAAGTAGTGGTCAAGGTTAAAGTTTTTTTTCGAGAATCGCAACATCTAGGTCAAAGGTCAAGGTCGCAAGGTCAAAAATAGTGGTACTGACAGAAAGGTCATGTCACAAGGTATACACATGTGAAATATGGTAGCCGTACCTGTTATGGTTCAAAAGTAGTGGTCAAGGTTAAAGTTTTTTTCGAGAATGGCAACATCTAGGTCAAAGGTCAAGGTCGCAAGGTGAACAATTTTGGTACTGACAGAAAGGTCATGTCACAAGGTATACACATGTGAAATATGTTAGCCGTACCTGTTATGGTTCAAAAGTAGTGGTGAAGGTTAAAGTTTTTATCGAGAATGGCAACATCTAGGTCAAAGGTCAAGGTCGCAAGGTGAACAATTTTGGTACTGACAGAAAGGTCATGTCACAAGGTATACACATGTGAAATATGGTAGCCTTACCTGTTATTGTTCAAAAGTAGTGGTCAAGGTTAAAGTTTTTTTTTAGAATGGCAACATCTAGGTCAAAGGTCAAGGTCGCAAGGTCAGAAATGTTGGTACTGACAGAAAGGTCATGTCACAAGGAATACACATGTGAAATATGGTAGCCGTACCTGTTATGGTTCAAAAGTAATGGCCAAGGTTAAAGTTTTTTTCGAGAATGGCAACATCTAGGTCAAAGGTCAAGGTCGCAAGGTCAAAAATTGTGGCACTGACAGAAAGGTCATGTCACAAGGAATACACATGTGAAATATGGTAGCCGTACCTGTTATGGTTCAAAATAAATGGCCAAGGTTAAAGTTTTTTTTCGAGAATGGCAACATCTAGGTCAAAGGTCAAGGTCGCAAGGTCAAAAAGTTTTTTTCGTGCAGACAGACAGGCCAAAAACTAGATGCCCACCGAATCGGTGATTCCGGGGGCATAAAAAAAATCAAGACAATAAAACAACTACAAAAAGTAGTGTAAGGATAACAGCTTAGAGCACTACCTCTAATCACCATTTTCCAACAATAATAGTTTCATGTGAACCATTTGAATAGTTTTGTAGTAATTGTCCCGTCTAGGAAGTTTGAAATTGCAGAAAAGGACATACCAACGGACAAATATGTATGCTTTCCCGCACAAGGGGATGGTAAATTCATTGTTTAACACATTTACATAAAGTCTTAAGTGAAATAATTACCTACATCTCATATGCATCAACATAGATGGACTTACCCGAAGTTTTGGAAGTGCTACTTTTGATACAAAAAAATATCTAAAAATATCTATATATTATTCTTATGTATGTTAATACAACAGACATTAATTAAACCTTAATTCAAAATGGATAACTTTTCCTTTTCGATATATTGACACACAAATGAAAGGAATGAAAGAAGAAGCTACTAGTTAGTGGCCATTTATTCATGCCCTGTATGAACAGTGTACCTCTCTCTGAACTCAATTATATAATCAAGATAGTAACAGGAGCCGATTAGTCTGATAGTCTAACTTACCCTTTTTCTCTAAACCAAAATAAGAGGCCATCGAATTGGAAAATATCTAGACAAAACATATGGGAAATCTCTGTCATTGAAAGTGTAACAGAATAAAATGGGAAGCGTTGGCATAATGGTTTTCAAAATTGTTCTACTTAAGATTCACAAAAACAGGAACGCAGATAATAACGTATCTACATTCCTGGTCAAAGTGCAGCTTCAAGTGTTAACAAGATTTCCCTTCAATTTGGCCTAGTGACCTACTTTTTTACCTGACATGACCCATTTTCAAACTTGACTTACAATTTACATATCATCAAGAAAAACATTCTGATAAAGTTTCAACATGCTCAAGTTGAAAATGTGGCCTCTAGATTGTTTACAAGATTTTCCTTCCATTTGACCTAGTGACCTAGTTTTTGACCTCATATGGCCCAGTTTCGAAATTGTCCAAGATTTGATGAAGATGAATGTTCTGATAAACTTTCATGAAGATCGGATGCAAAATGTAGCCTGCAGAGTGTTAACAAGACAATTGTTGACGACGCACGACGGCTGGACGCCCGACAAAATGTGATCACAATAGCTCACCTTGAGCACTTGATCACAGGTGAGCTAACAAAAAAGAACAATTTTGAAAAAGAGTTGAAAACATTGTGGCAAAAGGAGAAATTTCTCTTTTTGTCACAATGATTTCAAAAGTCGTCTGCTGCAGATGTGTCAACATGCATCAACAAGTGGGAAAGCGTTAAAGTTAATCACAATTTCATTACATTTAATGATTGGTGTGAGCCTTTCAACAGAACCAGTCTGTACGGATGGTATATTACAGGTATATCTGTACGGATGTAGGTATACGCTCTACAAATGATGCCGCTAAGTTTCAAAAGCCAATTTAAATTCAGATTATTTAACAACCAAGATCATGGGATTTGACTTCAATAGAAATACTAAATACCTATTATTAATGGAAAACAAGATGTGTTTGTGAAACACTGATGCCCCCAAATGGCAACATCTAGGTCAAAGGTCAAGGTCGCAAGGTCAAACATTTTGGTACTGACAGAAAGGTCATGTCACAATGAATACACATGTGAAATATGGTAGCCGTACCTGTTATGGTTCAAAAGTAGTGGTCAAGGTTAAAGTTTTTTTCGAGAATGGCAACATCTAGGTCAAAGGTCAAGGTCGCAAGGTCAAAAATAGTGGTACTGACAGAAAGGTCATGTCACAAGGTATACACATGTGAAATATGTTAGCCGTACCTGAAAGATCTCTATGAATGAAATTATAATTATTGAATGGAATTGAAAGCATTATGGCAAAAGTGGTCTGCTGCAGAAGCGTCTGATTGTGGTAAAGGGTTTAAATACCTTTTTATTTCTTTAGTCTTTGTATCTGGATTCTGTGTTTCGATTGTTAATGTAACATGGGAAGGGTTTTCAGGCATCTGATGCTCACCGGGATTCAAAGTCATCAGAATTTGGTCATCAGAGAGCGTATGCTGGATGTACCTGAAATTTATCAACATAAATTAACATGATTAATAGAAAGCCTCATAGTTCTGGCATTTATCAATATAGTTAAAATAAAGCCTTATAGTTCTGCCATTTATCAACATAATTAATAGATCACTTATTTGTTCTGGCAATAATCAACATAATTAATAGATCACCTATTTGTTCTGGCATTAATCAACATAATTAATAGATCGTCTCATAGTTCAGGCAATTATCAACATAATTAATAGATTGTCTCATTGTTAATCATGCAAATATGTTATTATTTAGTAAACACAGTGATTATGGATGTAGAATATGCTTTCCAGTACAGTCAACGTTACAAGTCAAAACAAACCCAAATCACAACAAAAATACCCAGTGAAATATGAATAAAAAATTCTTCCTAGTGAATTAAATAGGTTCGCAAAAATCTGGACAATTTAAATCAAGACATAAAAAGCAACCAAGCATTGCGATACATTATAACAACCACTGATTACCTTAATAGGCGATGTGGACGTAACAAAGTTTCAGAAGTCTTAGTTTCATTTCCGAGTCGCTATTTTGACGTACTCTTGTCGTAAAACATCTGAAACTGTCGTCAATCGTTGCGATAGTTAATGTCGCAAATAGATCAGCCAATATAACGTTTCCTCCTAGGTGATAGATGAAGCAATTGTTAATTATAAAAAAAAAATTAACGTAACAAAAAAGTCACTATTTTCAAACATGATATTTTGACTCCGTGTCAAATTAAATATACCTGTCCAAGAACAACGTGTTTACGACATTAACAAAGAACTGTAGTGATCATGTGATTGAAATGCAATGAAAATATTATTATCAGTCCAGGTTAGCAAGTTTTGATGCTATCTAGATTTGATGTAACTGGGTGGACACATTTCATTACATCACTTTCCATGATTTTATTTAGAAACAAAATCGTATTTGAGTCAACCTATTAAATCTTAAAATTATATTTACAAACAATTTGTAAATAATTATTTCACAAATATAAGTTTGCAGGCTTAAAATAAAAAGAAATGCAGTTTGTTTTGGTTTTCAAAAAGCCCTCCCATTAAATTGTCAGGACACTTGGAAAATGCTCAAGAAAAGTATGATTTAAATGAAATTAACAATTCTGTCAAAAGTCAATGGCATATCATTTAAAAGATTTAGTTGTTTCTAACAGTTTATGATATGTGGTTACACTGTATAACACGTAGTCAAGGCTACAGATAACTTTTTTAGTGAATTGGGTATTTACCCTATTGTTTTTAAGACGATTGCTTTATTTTTAAATTTAAGTAAAAGGGATCATTTTGTGTACGACTTGAAATTGACTTGAAATCATCGTGGCAAAGGGAGACATATGACATAAAAAAAAAAATTTGCACAATATTTCAATGTTATTTTAACTAATGCTTCTAATTGTTGGCAAATCCATATATTTGGGGGATCCCTCATTCATCCACATTTTTTAAGTATAGTTTTGCTAAGTAATTGACTCATTCATATCAAGCCATAGATATTTTTTATATAATTCGGATCTTGTTTGATTAAACGTTAATTATTTAAGCAACACAAATGTAAACAATTGCATTATTTACTTTATTTGCTTTTGAGAACTCACCATTTTAAAAAATTCTTTTGTTTTTTAACCCTTTCCCTCATATAGACACTTTCTGATGCTTCTGCAGAAGAAGGCTTTTTGAAAACATAGTGACAAAAGAAGAAATTTCTTCTTTTGCCACAATGTTTTCCACTTTCAGTCATAGGTTATCCATTCAATTATAGAGATTTTCAATTTTTTGACAAAATGTGCTCAAAGTTGTCTGCTGCAGAATTGTCATATGAGGGAAAGGGTTAAGCAAAAAAGCTACTTATCTGTAGCCCTGCTTAGTTCTTCAAATACAGGAGATTACGGCCAACGCCGGCGCATAAGTGACTGTAATAGCTCTCCATATTCTTCGAAAAGTCGCTTCTTTAATTATCAGCACCGAAGGTGTCTGGTCAAACATGCTCTTGATTACGGACAAAAACAAGTTTAAATTAAAAAATATGTCCAATCAAAGAACAAACAGTTAACAACTGCGTGTCTCCTTTTAATTGGTATTAACAACATCAGTTAATCGGTCATGACACTAATTCGTCCAATAAACTTGATTAAACTTGTGAAAAACCTCCGATCACACAGTAACTTGACCTTCACATCTTCCAATATCAAGACTGGTTTCCTGTTCAAGTTATCTTGAATAGGTATACAAAGAGAAAAACAAGAGCTGTCGGAGGACAGCACGTTCGACTTTTTTGTGCTTGCCAATAAAACAAAACTTTTTTGGATGATAGAAAAAACATAACCAAGTACGTAATCATATTATTCATAAGCAATGTACTTTATCATATTATTAATAAGCAAAGTCGAAAAAGAGTCATAATTCTTACAAAAACCTTTACTGAATTATGCAATCTTGGCTGTTGGTGGAGGTAATGATGGTAAAAAGAGTTTTGTAAGTGTTTAAACTATATCTCTTATTGTTATGAAAAAAATTGATTTGGTATGAATAACTTAACCAAAATTATAAATCGAAAAAGGGCCATAATTCTTAAAAACAAAACTTGACAGAGTGATGTACCCTTGTCAGTTGATGGATGTAATGATGATAAATAAGTATTTTGTATAAGCAAAAAATTGCCATAATTCTTACAAAAACCTTGACAGATGTATGCACTCTTGTCTGTTGATGGAGGTTATGATGGTGAAAAAGTGTTGTAAGTTTCAAAGCAATATCTGTTATGGTTTTGAAAAAAAGTAAATTGGTACAAAAAACTTAACCAAAATTCTAAGTCGAAAAAGGGCCATAACTATTACAAAAATCTTGACAGAGTTATGTACTCATATCTGTTGATGGAGTTAATTATGGTGAAAAAGTGTTATATGTTTCGAAGCCATATCTGTAATGGTTTTGAAAATGAAATAAGTAAAATAAGTAAATTAAAAATCTTGACATAGTTATGTACTTTTATCTGATGATAGAAGTAATGATGGTGAATAAGTGCTGTAAGTTTCAAAGCAATATCTGTAATGGTTTTGAAAAAAAGTAAATTGCTATAAAAGACCACCACTTTCGCCACTTTGAAATAAAGTTCGCCACTTTTAAATTTTAGGAGCCACTTTTAATATTTAGGAGCCATTCATTTTCGCCAATCTCATCAATGGGTCCAATAATTGTTTGTACTCGCCCATAATTAAATAGATTTTTCCCAATCAAAAATGACAAACTTACATTGTCATTAAATCATGAAAGGCCTACGTTGATCGACGAAACTTGCTTCAAAAAGCGTGTTGATATATTTAATGCATCTATAATTGCCAATTATTGCCAATTTTCATATGTACGGCCTTTAATGTATCAATATCGATCAGAGTTGTTGGTCAGTCGGATTAAAAGGCTGAATTAACACTTCACAACAATAACACAAGTGTGAAATACACAAGCTGTCAAAATGATAAAAACGGGTGTCGTAAAAATGTCGTAAAGTGGTCACTGGTTCCTGACATTGAATCAAATGGCAGTGCATTATCTTAGATTAACGGAAACAGTCACTGTATGTCGTAAACTGATATCCAAAACAGGTAAATGTTGATGATAAAAACCTTTCGCCACTCATGAAATAACTTCGCCACTTTAAAATATTCTTCGCATTTGGCGAAAGTGGCGAACGACAGCGCGGGCCCTGCTTGTCTGTTGATGGAGTTAATGATGGTGAATAAGTTTTGTAAGTTTCAAAGCAACATCTGTAATGGTTTTGACAAAAAAGGGAAATAGTACAAAAACCTTAACCAAGGTGTGACACGAACGCCGACGCAGACGCCAACGCCGAGGTGAGTAGTATATCTAGCCTTATCTTCGAAAATTCGAGCAAAAAATTGTTCTCAATTTTTTTGCGATTTGTCTTTCGCAACCTTTTTCGTAAATTTAATTTTTTTTAGCCACATTTATTTTATCATCGCAATTGGCGATCGTTAGCGGAGGCCCTGAGTTTAAATTCATTGTAAATGTGTTAAGGATGCACTAAAATTGATTGATTTTATCCTGGTTTTAAAATGAAAGTAGAGTATGAGAAAAAACATTTTTGTCCAAGTCTGATTTCGTTGAGAATGATCATAACCATTTTCACGGGGGAATTCTTTCTTGCATAATGCACGACTCTCATTTTCTTTGCATTACTCTAAAGCTTAGAGGTAACTCTTTTCAATAATGATATAGGGTGTTCTACCTGAGATACGTCTAGAAAGTGTTGAAACTGGTTGATTTACATGGAACAAAGAAGGAATTTATTAGGTGTATTGTGACTTTGAACCTAAAACAGGACATCGAAGTAACATATAAGTAAAGTATACAGGTCACAAGCGAGATCTATAATAACTTATATTTCGTGTGAACCTACCCAGTTCGACTGGCTGACGTCTCCTGGAGGATTTCCGTATCAATATTTTCATCATAATTGTGTCCGATGTCTCTGCCTTCAACTATACTTTGGCCAGTGGTGTCATTAGTTATGTCAAATGACACATGAGTAAAGCAAGAAGTGTCATTTTCTTCATCCATTTCATCCGAATAAATGTAATGAATATCACTCATAGTTATATTTTTTTGACAGTTCCCCGAAGTCGCGAAATCCAATTACATATGAAAACCAATTTTGAGATATGTCTTAATGTTTTTAATTGGTTATTTTGCGAACTCTCGGCCAATCAAAACTAAGGTTATGTTATTTATCATACATTTTATCAAGGGTGTGCAATGAAATACCGGAATAGATCTATAACCGGAATGGACCAAAATGGAGACGGATAAATACCGGAATGGACTGAAATGGACACTTTTACGCATGGAAATACCGGAATGGACCAACACATGAGCAGTTAAATGAGTAGTAGTGATTGTTTTTTTTGTAGCTGTTGTTGATTGTATTGTTGGTGATGTTGATAAAAAATGGTGTTGTCGTTACCGATATTTACTTATTACTTTAGTAGTAGTAGAAGTATTATTAGTAGTAGTAGTAGAAGAAGAAGAAGTAGTAGTAGTAGTAGTAGTAGTAGTAGTAGTAGTAGTAGTAGTAGTAGTAGTAGTAGTAGTAGTAGTAATAGTTGTAGTAGTAGTAGGAGGAGGTGAGGAGGTGAGGAGGTGAGGAGGAGGAGGAGTAAGGAGTATGAGGTGGAGGAGGTGAGGAGGAGGAGGAGGAGGAGGAGGAGGAGGGGGGAAGGAGGAGTAAGGAGTAGGAGGTGGAGGAGTAGTAGTAGGAGGAGGAGGAGGAGGAGGAGGAGGAGGGAGGAGGAGTAAGGAGTAGGAGGTGGAGGAGTAGTAGTAGGAGGAGGAGGAGGAGGAGGAGGAAGTAGTATTTATTTACTTTCATTTATTTATTTTTTCGTTTTAATTCTTCCTAGTGGAGTTGATTAATATCATCAAATAAACACAAGTTTGAGATAAATTAACAAATGGTATTGATATAAATCGTCGTTATGCAGTGAATGTACAATTAATAATATGGAGATATATATATATATATATATATAGACTGTTATATAGAGGGATTTACTGTTTATCTTCATGGATATTAACTTTATGGTTAAGTGCATTTTTGAACTGTGTGTGATTTCCGATCGCAGAGATTACACTAGGTTCCTAAGGCAGTTATATAGGCATACGCCAATGAGTGTTCGAGCATTAGTCTTTCTGTTTCATGTGAAATATCGATTTTCAGCTTTGAACCTAGAATCTTTAACATGAAACTTTCGGAGGAGTCCGAGCTATGTTCTTCCGCAATATCAGCATTAACCTCCTGCCGTATGCTTAGTATAAACGACGTTTTCTGCGACGTCAAACATGGACACTCACAAAGAACGTGTTTTATACTATCGGTGGTAAAGGCAGAGCACAGTTTACGATACAGATTGTCAACATCCGGAATGGTTACCCATATTTTAGCAATTGTTCTGGCAATATTTGGCTTTACGTCTGTAAACACATCGTATATAACACTTGGGCAGATTGCAGTGTGCAGCCGTTCAAATCCAGACAAATCTGGATCGACACCTATTCTCAATTTCCAGTTGTCGGTTTCATATGCATTGACAACAGTTCCAGCTAGTTTAAAACGGCAGAAGTCCTGCATTTGATTGATTTTACATCATAGACTAGTGCTGTAACTTATAAACTGCATCTATAGCAGTCTGTGACATGTTGTTCCAGAGTTCATTGCCGTATAGTATTGTTGGAACAGCTATACTATTGTATAGTTTCACTGACGTAACGGGATTAAGTGCATCAGATCGCATACCTACATCGGCTAATGTAAAATGCATTGTTACCTTTTTGACATCTTTCTTTTATTATATTAGATAGTGTAAGTGCCTGATTCCCAAGTGTATCGCATGGTCATGTTCGTGAATATATGAGTTCCCGATGAGAAGCGAAAGTGGAGCGTTATGTTTTAACCTATTAAATACTACGACGCTTGATTTACTCGCGCTTACTTCAAACTTCCATTGTGTCGCGTATCGATATTCATTGTCTATCAAGACTTGCAAATTGTTGGAGGATAAGGCGATAATAGACAGATCATCAGCAAATGAAGGGTTACCACATCTGAGATCATTAGTCGCCGGGCAGAAGCCCGCGACTTCTATTTTTAATAGGTTTTCTGAAATCACATGGGAGGGGGGATTATTATTAGAAAAAAACACATTTAGATGTCTTGAACATATTACAATAGTGTTTGTTTAAAAACACTAAGTAATGACACATCTAAAATGAAATAAATATTCCGATGTTTTAGGTATTTTCAGTTTCTTTATTTTGACTCGCATTTATGTTTTTTTGTTTTATTTACGAAGACAAAACAGTCCCTATTAGCTAGACTGGTATACTTTATTTTACACTACTACATGTAATCAAAAGTCGATAACTACAAACCTTTACGTCGCAGTCTAATTTGTTTACTTACGCGCACCTGCGTGACTCGCGAATACCAACTGCGTAGATCAATCTCCTTTGCAGAGAGCCGCTCTTTACACTCACTTACAAATAGTAAATTATAGGTGATTTAAAATGTTTATTTGGTTCGAAACAAATGAAGAAAAGAACAAACCGAGATAAAACTGGTTTTAATGGAAAAATGACTTTGAACGAACACTCTCTGCCTATAAAGAGAGTTTCATGAACGACACCTCTGCAAATAAGAAAGAATCGGGTCTTTCGTACAAAATTATTTCGTCCTTGACAATTTTAAATGTGTCATTTAGTTCCCTAAAGGCATATTGCTTCCGATCTGCATATTGTTATGCATCATTGACACAAGGGCGCTCATCATAATATAATTTTAAAACATGAGTAGTTTGTTGTTTTCATTATAAAAAAGGAAGGAAAGAATTAAAATAAATTAACATGTTGTAGGGCTAAGTTTATGTTCGAAATTAAGTTTAAATTATACAACAATTTCAATGAGATTTAACTGTTTAGTTGATATTATATTTCGAAGGTGGTATAATTTATAAATATTGGACTACATTTCAACATTTGTTAAAGTATGATATAATTAGGATGCTAAGCTAATATCATTTTGAGAAAAAGAGAAAACTCATGTCCTTATCTCATTGTTTTAAAAGTAGATTGCTGCAAATGTGTCCACTGTTGACTTTAAAAGAGGAAAGGTAAAATGACGTGCTATTGCATGCAAATCCTAAATTGTCTGTTTTGTGGTTTTATTGAAAAATAATAAAATTCAAATATTCTGACAAACATCTTGAAAAGTGTATGTGGAATTCACAAATCTTATAATTATTCCTTAATGAAAGCACTGTATACATACTAAGACTAATGATTGGCAAGATCACTCATTTCCATTACTGTTTATGATCACTAATTAGTTGGTTGTGTGTATGGTCAACCTACTTTGGAATGGAGATTGATCATAAACAATGAAAGGCTTCAATTATCATTCACTTCGTTGACAAAACAATGCAAGTTATGATACATTTTCACTTGACCCCACCCCTGATGTTCCAATATGCCCCTCAGTTGATAACTGTTCATTCAACTACTATAATGTTAGTGTTATGCATAACTGCACTATGGATATCCGGCGACATTGATGCGTTGCATCAACTTTCTCTTGTATCCTAGATTTAAACTGTAATCGGAGTCCTCTAACTGATGTAAAGGTTAATTTATATACATTTACAAACTAGGTAATACAACGTTGAAGCAACGCCTCTCTGCCGTACGCCTCTCTTAATCTGCACAGGAAGTGATGTGCTACCGCTACTGCGTACATTGCATGTTAAATTATCATAAGCATCGACAATGAGTCGAAGGATTATACCGTATAACCCTAGTTGTGCCAGTTTTAGTAATAGCCCGTTTTTCCAGACAGAATCAAATGTGGCCTTAAAGTCAAGAAACGCGATATACGTACGACTATTTTTTTCTGACAGATCATATACTGTTTCCTGTAAATTAAAAGCTGCCGATATACAGCTTAGTTCTTTCTGGAACCCATGCTGCTGGACATGAGGAAATGTAATTGACTTCGATAAAAGGAATGATTGGATTCTGCAAAGTAAGATTTTTTCAAAAACTTTACAAAAGCACGGGATTAATGATATTGGTCTATAACTGGATGGGTCACTTTTACTCTTTCCCTTTCCTTTGAAGATAGAAATGATGAGGCTCTTCCTCCAGCTTTCGGGAATAATTTCTTGAATTAGAACGCTATTATATAAATCAGTAAGACATTTGTATAAGACTTTACCTCCATGTATGATATGCTCATTAAGGATAAGGTCATGTGACGGGCTTTTACCTCGTTTTAGTTCAACGTTTTCGCGAGTAAATGGGGCTATAATAACCTTGTAAAACGTATCATTTTGTTCGGCTGAGTTGTCATTCATGAAATGCTTATAACCAGTGAATTAACTTTGTCTGTAAACCCAAATGGATGATCATCTGAGGTTTCGGGAAAATCAAAGGTATTTTTGAAGAATTTTGAAAAACCGTTTTCTACATTTTCTTCTGCTTATGTTATATTCTTGTATACAATTTCAGCACATACGTTCGGTACATTTTTCATTTTCATTTTAACCAGTTTCTAAAAACAGGTTTATGTCTAAATGGGCAGTTTTATCAAGTTCTTCGAATGTTTTATTTAGTAAGAGATTACAAGCATTGCGCTGTTTTCGCCTGAAATTGCGTTTTGCAGATTTGTATCTCTGATATGACTCATACTAGACCCCTCTTGGTCGACCGTGGTTAATCACAAACCGAAAATGACTTATATTTTGGATTTTAGCTATCACAGAATGACTTAGAATGGTTGAATAGTTTGTGATCAGATATGATGCCAATATCAACGCCATTCTTGTCTAACATATCGGAAAGTGCATAAGCATAATTCTTCTACATAATACATAACATTTAATATGGCTATAATAAAGAATATTTGTTATCACTTTACCCATTATATTATATTGTTTTGGCGGAAATTAGTAGGCTTTTGGGTTAGATGTAGCCCAACTATCACGATTGTCGTTGCCCCATGTACTATTTGAATCGTTGACGTCGTTTCTCATTTGGTTATCACCGTTTTCGTATGTGTTGTTGTTGTAATCGTCGTATGATCGTCTTCTTTGAGCGTTTCGTCCGTAGTTGTAGGGTCGTCGACTGTGTTTCATATGTGTATTTCTGCCGTGGTTTTCCCAATCCGATTTACGTTTCCATTTCCTAAAAGTTATATCATTCGGACATAACCCATCACACTCAACTTGATCTGCAAAATCTACCGGTATATTGACTTTAGCAGCTGAACCATGTTTTCCATAATACATAGTTACATATGTACACTTCACTTTTCTGTCAGTGATATATTGATATATGTCAGAGTCTGTGGACTCAGGATCTATATTACCGAGGTCATATGAATTAGTATTTTTC
Organism: Serripes groenlandicus; assembly: GCA_031761405.1. Lineage (NCBI taxonomy): Eukaryota > Metazoa > Mollusca > Bivalvia > Cardiida > Cardiidae > Serripes > Serripes groenlandicus. The sequence goes on along the minus strand of JASEVX010000005.1, from coordinate 66,887,360 downwards.
CTGCACGTTCCGATGAAGCTTCATGCTGCTCTCTTGTTTGAGAAGTCTGTGTAGATGTGATCTGTTGCGAACTTCGCCCATAGTGTTCACTGTCCTTCGTTCCCTTTCGCGCTTTATCCGTGTTATACACCTTATTGTTTTATTTTGTCTTTGTACGATGACATACTTTTACTGATATACCTTTGGATCGTATTACGCTCTCTATCACCATATAATTCATCTCAGGTCTGTCCTGTTTACTGAAAACGTCTGCAGTATTGCATTTCTTTTCCACAATGATTTCGACTTTGTCACTTTCTATAGAGTCAACGAAGGGTTTAGTTCTTGTACGTTTGGGTTTAATTCTCTTATCGTTTGTGTCTAGAACTGACTTCGGAGATTGGCACGTTTATTTGTTCAATGTCTGCATATGTAACTGCAGTTTTACTTAATGCACCGCACTGCGTGTTTAGGATCAAGTCGTTTATTCATTTATTCATTGAAGCCAAATTTCGAAAGGATGAGGATGGGTTTGTTGGGCTTTTTGAGAATTGGGATTTTAATTGATTCATCGTTGTATGTTAGTTATAATAGCTGTCTAGATGGCCTCATTATGAAATAGTCAATGGCTAAATGAGTCACCATCTATAAATAAAGCATTATCATTATTATTATTATTATTATTATTATTATTATTATTATTATTATCATTATTATAATAGCTAACCGAACTCCGACCTGTAATATCTATCTCGGCCATCGATGTTCGACTATATGACTATATAAAACGCGTTTTCAACAATTTTAAGTTACATCACGGCGGCCGGTTCTCATATTCACTCCACACAACAGACTTTCCGAGGAACTGGCTTTTTCCACGAAAATTAATATCCCATCAGTGGAAGACGAATGACAAGTTTCAAAATGACTTTTGTCGAACGTCGGAAAGAATGTTCACCGCGCTGATGTTCAAACTCACAACCACTGGATGGACAGCCTGCGACGCTACCGACTGACCTACCGGGGCAAGGCAAACAATTTGAACAATAAAATAGTTAATTTGCGTAATAAGGCCTGCGACCCGCAATACGTACGAATTTAAATAGCAATAAGATATATATCTCGGTAATCGAGCACCAACCTCGAAGATCAGCCATCGGTGGAACGCTCTGTAGGTCAGATGGAAGCAATTCATTTTACACCATTATGACCATTATAGCGTTATGGGCAATGGCTCTTTTCCAACAGCCGATATAACCCAGAAACCTATATTCAATTAAAGTTCATTATCAAAACTACCAAAAAAATACAGATATGACGTCAAATCAAAGGTCACCCTTATCCCGCAGTGAATTTTACTTTCAATTTTAAAAAATACATGTTGTTCTGAAAATGGCTCATAAGCTGTCAATAAATCTCAAAGCAAACAATGTTTTGATTACAAATCAGCCAGAGGGTATTCAACTTTATTAAAAACACTTTCAACTTTCAACAAAATCCTTAAAATCCAATGGGAGACCACTTCAGTCTTATGAATTCATCTGAGTAGCTGGAGCGGAGCGCTTTGTCACGGGAGTGGAACGCTAAACGCTTTGTCACGGGAATGGAACGCTAAACGCTTTGTCACGGGAGTGGAACGCTAAACGCTTTGTCACGGGAGTGGAACGCTAAACGCTTTGTCACGGGAGTGGAACGCTAAACGCTTTGTCAATGGAGTGGAACGCTAAACGCTTTGTCACGGGAATGGAACGCTCTGTCACGGAAATGGAACGCTCTGTAACGGGAATGGAACGGTTTGACACGGGAGTGGAACGCTTTGTCACGGAAATGGAACATTTTGTCAAAGGAGTGTAACGCTCTGTCACGGGAGTGTAACGATTTGACACGGGAATGGAACGCTTTGACACGGGACTGGAACGCTTTGTCACGGAAATGGAACATTTTGTTAAAGGAGTGTACGCTCTGTAAAGAGAATGGAACGCTTTAACACGCGTACGGGAGTGGAACGCTTTGTCACGGAAATGGCACATTTTGTCAAAGGAGTATTACGCTCAGTCACGGGAGTAGAACGCTTTGACACGGGAATGGAACGCTCTGCCAAGGCATTATAACGCTTTGTCACTGGAATTGCATACTTTGTCACGGGAGTTGAACGCTTTGTCGCGGAAGGGGAACGCTCTGTCAAGGGAGTGGAGCGCGTTGTCAAGTGAGTGGAGCGCATTTTACGGGAGTGGAACGCTTTGTCACGGAAATGGAGCATTTTGTCTAAGGCGTGGTTCGCTCTTTCACGGGAATGGAACGCTTTGTCACGGAAATGGAGCATTTTGTTTAAGGCGCGGTTCGCTCTTTTACGGGAGTGGAACGCTTTGTCACGGAAATGGAGCATTTTGTATAAGGCGTGGTTCGCTCTTTCAAGGGAGTGGAACGCTTTGTCACGGAAATGGAGCATTTTGTCTAAGGCGTGGTTCGCTCTTTCATGGGAGGGGAACGCTTTGTCACGGAAATGGAGCATTTTGTCTAAGGCGTGGTTCGTTCTTTCACGGGAGTGGAACGATTTGACATGGGAATGGAATGCTCTGTCACGAAAATGGAACATTGTGTCAGAAGTGTAACGCTCTGTAACGATTTGACACGGGAGTGGAATGCTTTGTCACGGAAGTGGAACATTTTGTCAAAGGAGTGTAACGCTCTGTCACGGGAGTGTAACGATTTAACACGGGAATGGAACGCTCTGTCACGGAAATGGAACGCTCTGTAACGGGAATGGAACGCTTTGACCCGGAAGTGTAACGCTTTGTCACGGAAATGGAACATTTTGTTACGGGAGTGGAACGATTTGACACGGGGGCAGAATCCTTTGTCACGGGAATCGAACGCTCTGTCACGGCATTGGAACGCTTTGTCACGGGAATCGAACGCTCTGTCACGGCATTGGAACGCTTTGTCACTGGAATTTCATACTTTTTCATGGGAGTGGAACGCTTTGTCACGGAAGGGGAACGCTCTGTGAAGGGAGTGGAGGACTTTGTCAAGTGAGTGGAACGCATTTTACGGGAGTGGAACGCTTTGTCACGGGAGCGGATCACTTTGAAACGGGAGTGGAACGTTTTTCACGGGAATGGAACATTTCGTCACGGGATGAAACGCTTTGTCACGTGAGTGGAACGCGTTTTACGGGAGGGGAACTCTTTGTCACGGCATTGGAACGCTTTGTCACGGGATTGGAACGCTTTGTCACGGGAATTGCATATTTTGTCACAGGAATGGAACGCTTTGTCACGGGAGGGGAACTTTCTATCACGGGAGAGGAACGCTTTGTCACGGCAGTGGAAAGCCTGCTTATAGTGGGTTGCTTGTCGTGTCTTACCGTGATACAGGGTAAAACTCGTGCCCAGAGGCCCTTGTAACGGGAGAGGAACACTTTTTTTTGTCACAGGAGTGGAACGCCGGCTTTGAGCTGGTTGATCGCTTTGTCCGCGCAGTGTTTCAGGGGAACATTCGGCCCATAGTCTTTTGTTACGGGGTTAGACTGCTCTGTCACGGGAGTGGAACGCTTTGTTACGGGAGAGAAAACGCTTTTTCACAGGAGTAAAACGCTTTGTCGCGGGAGTTATTACGCATTTTATGGTTGAAACGGGAGTGGAACGCTCTGTCACGAGAGTGGAACGTTCTGTCATGGGATTGAAACGCTCTGTAACTGGAGTGGAACGCTTTGTAACGGGATTAGAACGCTTTGTCACGGAAGTGGAACACTTTGTTACGGAATTAGAACGCGCCGGCTCTTGAGGCGAGGTGCTCGCCTGGTCAGCCCTGTATTTTAAGGGAACACTCGGGCCCAGCGGCCCTTGTGACGAAAGTCGAACGCTCTGTCACTGAAGTGGAACACTTTCTCACGGGTTAGGAATCCTTAAAGTTCGCCTTGTGACCTAGATTTTGACCGTATATGACCCATATTCAAGCTTTGGCCTAGATATCATTTAGAAAAATATTCTGGACAAAATTCAATCTGCTGAAGAAAAAATGTGCGGCCTCTAGAGTGTTTACAAGATTTTCAATCAATTTGGCTAGTGACCTTGTTTTTGACTGGACATGACCCATATTCAAACTTGGCCTACATATCATCAATACAGATATTCTGACAAAGTTTCAATATTTTCAAATTAAAAATGCAGCCACCAGAGTGTTAACAAGATTTTTCTTCAATTTGTCCTAGATTCGAACTTGACCTAGATATCATTAAGACAAGCATTCTGACATAATGTCAAGCTGTTGAAGCAAAGATTGTGGCCTCTAGATTGTTGACAAGATTTTCCTTCAATTTTGCCTAGTTACCTACTATTTGACCCGACAAGAACCGTATTAGAACTTGGCCTACATATTATCAAGACAAATATTCTGATAAAGTTTCAATATGCTTAACTTAAAAATGCCGCCTTCAGAGTGTTTACAAGATTTTCCTTCAATTTAACCTAGTTACCTAGTTGCTCACCTAATATGGCCCAGTTTCGAACTTGTCCAAGATTTGAGGGAGATGAATGTTCTGATAAACTTTCAAGAATATCGGATGCAACATGTATCCTGTAGAGTATTAACAAGTCAATTGTTGATGACGCACGTCGCACGACGGACGGACGGAAGGACGACGACCAAAGTGTGATCACAATAGCTCACCTTGAGCATTCCGTGCACAGGTGAACTAAAACAAGGAAATAGGACCAGACTGAGAGGTTTAATGTGGAGTTTAGTTTATATTCTTTTAAAAATCGATACTCAGCTTTCCAGCGCTGAAATAGCCCAAAGCACTCTTTGATTTTACCTTGCAAGGCCACGTTGAAAAAGGCAAGTCAGACGAGGCACACGAACATTTCGTTAGCACATTAAATCCTTTATTAACAGAGCTACTTTCCCAACATTTCCTCAGTATATTATAGACGAGACACAGAGTTCTGTATCGATTACATCGAATATAACTACAATTAATACTTAATTCTTAAAATATCCATTAAGACATTCGCATTTATGAATGTTTAAAGTCTAATTTTGACTGAAGAGATTAGATTTTTTGCACGTACGTCGTATTTGGGTTCTAAATTTGTCTAATTTGATAATGTCTAAGTGAATGTCTAATTTTCAACTAGGCAATAAGACATTCGTGTTTTTCATGTACAATGACCCACGTCGAATTTGGGTTCTAGATCTTGTAATTTGCGACTCTCTATTCGAATGTCTAATAACTAACTAACCAAGTAGACATTTGTTTTTTAAACGTTAAATGTTCAGCGTCTACATTGGGCTCTAGATCTTCTAATTTGCGAATTTCTTATTGAATGTCTAATGTCTCACTTGGCAATAAGACATTTTTTTTAAACGCACAATGTTCAACGTCTCATTTGGGTTCTAGATCTTCTTATTTGCGAATGTATAATTAAATTTCTAATATCTAATTAGACATTCTTTTTGTTTGCATGTAAATGACCTATGTCGAAGTTGGGTTTTAAGTCTTGTAATTTGGGAATGTCTTATGTATATTACTAGGCAATAAGACATTCGTGTTTTGCATGTACAATGACCAACGACGAATTTGGGTTCTATATCTTGTAATTTGCAAGTGTCTAATGTCTAACTAGGCAATTCGACATTCGTTTTATACATGTACAATGGCCTACTACGAATATGGGTTCTAGATTTTGTAATTTGCAAATGTCTAATGTCTAACTAGGCAATTCGACATTCGTTTTATGCATGTACAATAACCTACTATGAATTTGGGTTCTTGATCGTGTAATTTGCGAATGTCTAATCGAATGTCTAATGTCTAACTATTCATTTAGACATTCGTTTTTTGAAACGTACAATATTCAACGTCTAATTTGGGTTCTAGATCTTCTTATGTGCGAATGTCTAATCGAATGTCTAATGTCTAACTATGCAAACTAGACATTCGTCTTTTTCCATGTATTGTGACCTAAGACGAATTTGTGTTCTAAATCTTGTAATTTGCGAATGTCTTATTGAAAAACTTATGTCGATCTAGGCAATTATACATTCGTGTTTTGTATGTACAATGACCTACTACGAATTTGGGTTCTAGATCTTGTAGTTTGCGAATGTCTAATGTCTAACTAGGCAATTCGATATCCATTTTTGCATGTACAAGGACCTACGTCGAAGTTGGGTTCTAAATCTAGTTATTTTCGCAGGTCTAGTCGAATGTCTAATGTCTAACTAGACAATTAAACATTTGTTTTTTACATGTTCAATGTTCAAATTATTTGGGTTCTATATCTTCTTATTTGCGAATGTCTAATGTCTTACTATGCTCTACGTCAAATTTGATTTCTGAATCTTGCAATTTGAGAATTGTTAAATGAATGACTAATGTCTAATTAGACATGAGGTGTTTTTGCTTGTTAAATGAGCTACGATGAATTTGAGTTCTAGTTATTTTAATGTGTGAATGTCTAACTAACCAATGTCAAGTCAAATGTCTAAGGTCTGACTAACCAATTAGACATTCGATTTTTGAAACGTATAATGTTCAATGTCTAATTTGGGCTCTCGATCTTCTTATGTGCGAATGTCTTTTATAATGTCTTACCAGGCACTTAGACATTCGTTGCTCCCATGTACAATGACCTATATCGAATTTGGGTTCTATATCTTGTAATTTGTGAATGTCTAATGTCGAACTAGGCAATTAGACATTCGGGGTTTTTTTACATGTAAAATTACCTATGACGAATTTGGGTTCTAGATCTTGCGAATGTCTTATGTCTAACTAGGCAATTCGATATTAATTTGTGCATGTACAATGACCTACGTCGAAGTTGGATTCTAAATCTGGTCATTTGCATAGGTCTAATCGAATGCCTAATGTCTAACTAGACAACTAGACATTTGTTTTGTGCATGTACAAAGTTGCAATAACGTCTTATTCGGGTTCTAGATCTTCTTTTTTGCAAATGTCTATTCCAATGCCCAATGACTTACAAGTCATTTAGACATTCGTTGTTTGCACGTACAATGACCTACGTCGAATTTGAGCTCTAAATCTTGTTATTTGCGAATGGTTAATTGAATGAATTATGTCTAACTAAACAGTTATTCTTTCGTTTTTTGCATGTAAAATGACCTACGACAAATTCTATATCTTATAATTTGCAAATGTCTAATCAATGTCAAATATAATGTCTAATTAAACAATTAGACATTCGATTTATGAAACGTACACTGTTCAATGTCTAATGTGGGCTCTCGATCTTTTTATGTGTGAATGTCTAATGTCTAACTATGCAATTAGGCATTTGTTGTTTCCATGTACAATGAACTATGTCGAATTTGGGTTCTAAATATTCTAATTTGTTAATGTCTGATTTCTAATGTTTAATTTGACTAGGCAATTAGACATTCGTTTTTTGACTGTATCATTTTATCATTTATCTTTTAGATATTCTTTGCCAATGTCAAATTATGTTATGACATCTTATTTGCATTCCATATATTAAACATTGCGAATGTCAGATGTTTAATTAGACATTTGATTTTTTGAATTTATAATATCTTACTAATAATTTGCCTTCAAGATATCAAAATTTGCATATTCTAGTGTCTAATTAAACATTCATTTTTTAAATGTCTGATGTCATATAGCTTATGTCAGGCCAACTTCACAAATAAACATGACCAGATGTACTAAAAGGCACACAAATGAAAATGAAATAACTTACTACGTGTTAAATATATAGATACATGTCCATTCCGGTATTTCCAATGTCCATTCCGCTATTCAGTATTCCATTCCGGTCCATTTCAGTATTTCCATACGTCCAATCCGGTCCATTTTGGTCGATTCCGGTCTACTTTTTTGCTTTCCGGTCCATTTATGTCCATTCCGGTATTTAGATGCGATATATATAACTTGCTGGTTCCTCAGTTAGGGCTATTAATTTTCTCGGAGCTGGGACCCTTTGTGTTTTGTACTTCCTTTTTCCGGCGAATTTGCCAAGATGGTATGTTAGAAAATTCGCTGAATATTGCAATCTGCTTCATCCACTGTTTAATGAATCTATATATTTAAAAAGACATGTTATTTTGTTGTATCATGCATTCACAGATCATAATATGAACTAATTTATTTGCAATTGGCTGTTATATTAATGAATTGTCGAAGAAAATTATTGTTTGCTAAATTCGTTCAGTCAGGGCTGAAAGGATCATCTCGCAAGCACATTATTTTGTTTGGTTCTTTTTAAGTGATTGTTATAGTGTCGTGCTGTTGAAATAAATACGTAACGTTTCATTGTGGTGCTAAACTTTTCATCATTACACATTATTTGACTGTTTTCAACTGAAACTGAGAAGAGCCACTTTGACTGCCATTGTGAAATCACAAGCAATATTCACACATCCAACTTAAATGAGATTACGCGTCAAAATCTGCTATTAGGCATTTACTTACAAGTATGAATATTGTGAATAGTGATTGGTTCTGTATAAACATAAAAGTAAACTGCAGCTGGGGAGCCAATTTGCTGTGGTTGGGTGGTAAATTGCTGGTATGGCCACAAAGGCATTGATGTACGTTCTTGTACAAGCGGGTGACAACAGCTTTTACTCTCGGTTAGTACAATGGAGTCCAGTTCAGATTTTTGAACATGTTAGTTACTCTAAGTGTTAAACGGTTTATTACATGTGAACCGTTCAGCATTGCGTTTCTGTTGTGGATTCCATACTGACGAGGCATTCTCAAGTTTTGGACAGACTAAACTAACATCTTGCATATTATAAGCAAGTTTGCACACAACTTTTATTTTAAATACTAAACTACCCTTTTGAATAAAGCTGATATTTTTCTCAAAGTTTGTGGGTATGGACTGAATGAGAAGTTAAGTATCCATTATAATATTGTCCCTTTGATGCACTGTGGAATAAAATCTATAAACTCGTATCAAAATTCAAAATATAGAGTAATGCATGAAAGAAACCATCATATATGATATAAACATATTTATCAATATTTTCTTTCAGGGTTACAGAGGACATAGGTTACACTTGAAGCGGCTTAATGCCCCCAAATCATGGATGTTGGACAAACTTGGCGGTGTTTTTGTAAGTTTGAGATTCTTTTTACAATTTTGTATGTGTGCTTATTTCCGTTGATAGCAATCTAGAAGGGGTATAAAAAGATAGATACATGTATGTGTTGTTATCGCCTGCGACAAGGGTAATTAGGGATCCGTCTGTACGTACGTGTCCCAAATGATGCATCGCTCTAGCAACTTCATTTCTTATCCGATTTTCATGAATTTTCACTAACATTGACTTGTGTACAAGTTTGCGTTTCGCCGAACTAGGTCAAGGTAACGGTAACCATTATACTTAAGAACACAACACGGCTATTGTTCGAGTGACTTCATTTCCTATCTGATGTTCATGCAAACATCACAACATCTTCTGAAACCTGTCAGTCCGAAAGCTAATATATTTCCTCTTTGTTCAACCAATTATTGCCTGATATTTGCGTAGTCTGAACATCACAATTCACATGCATATTCACTAACATTGGCTTTTGTACAAGTTGGCGATGGGATTTGTATTGTTGGTATTGCTCTCGTTTTCTCAGTATCGGAATTAATTATGCTAGGATGTAGTTACAAGTGATTTGAATGAACCTACCAAGTATATTACCTTCCGTTTAATCTCGGAGAAGCTTGGTGAATGCATTTGTGTCTTGTTTTTGACTGCAGGCTGGAGTTTTTAACTTTTTTCCATTACGAAATGGAGATTTATCAATAAGGTTTTTTGTTGGGGTCCCATATCATTCTGACAGGGTGGAGACAAAGAATCCCACATTGATTTTGCAACCCTGGTCTTTGTCATAAAGTAACAGCAAAGGTGTTGGGCAAAAGATCGCATTTTATAAAAATAATGTGCAGTTCATTTCAGCATTTAACATACATTTGTGCATAGCCATTCAATCATAATATTTTTGGTGTGAATTTTAGTCAAACAGCTAATTAATGTTGAACAAAAACTCGGATTAGCTAATGAACATTGACAATATTAAAGTAATCCCTTGTTAATTCATAGCCATTCAGAACCATGATGTGCTACACTTCTAAAACTAGTAGGTACCATGTGCTAAGTGTTGTGTTGCTATACAATCTTCTCATACTTAAAATTTACAAGAAATAAAGTTTGACTTGTTAAATGATAAATCTGTTTATCTGTTTCTGTGACGAACTTTAACTAAAACCTTTGCTGTCACTTAATGACAAAAACCAGGATGGCAAATACGTTTGGGGTATTTTTTTCCACCCTGTTAAATCAAGTTGGGACCCTTTGTCCACCTAGTCAAAAAAAGGCATGGGATTGCCCTATATTCAGTTTTTAGTTTCAAGATTATTAGCTTGACTTTTGAAAAAGACGAGAGCTATTATCATGACGGCGGCGTGGTCGTCCGGTTAAGGTTTTTTGTTTAGCTCAGCTTTTTTTCCCCCCGTTTTCTCCCTATCAGTCGAGCGTCTGTGCCATACGCGGTGCTTTTGTTATGGTCTTGTTGTGTCGGGCATTCATTCAGGGAACATCAATTGTTGGTTTAACCAATTATTTAGTTAATTCAAGGATGGTTTAAAAACTGTTTTTCAAATGTTATTTTTTTTCCTGTAGGCACCAAAGCCAATGTCTGGACCCCATAAATCAAGAGAATGCCTTCCGTTGGTCATTTTTCTCAGAAACAAACTGAAGTATGCCTTGAACAGTGAAGAAGTCAGGAAGATTCTTAGGCAGAGACTCATTAAGGTTGATGGAAAAACCAGGACTGAGCCAAGGTACCCATCTGGATTCATGGGTAAGGTGTAGTTTTATATAGATTTGCAACAGATAAGCTTTTCATGTTAATTGAGTGTTCCAACATGCATCCAAAAGTAGTTGAGTATTTGAAAAAGCAATATTCATCAGTGCATCAGATAAGCTGCCTATTTGCGTAAAAAGTTATTGTCTAGCCAAATTTCAAGATATATTTTTATGAACAAAATGTGAAGAAGTCGCTTCAACATAAAATATTTAAAGATTTTTGTTATACAAAGGCATTTTATCGAAGCCAGTTTGCATACATCTATCACACTGGTCAAATTAATGCCAAAATGAAAGATCTGCCAACGGTCGCTGGGTTGACGTCTTCAACTTGAGCATCACCAATGGCTGATACAGTTAGTTAAAATCAAACTTATTGGCATTTCATTGGAGAGGGAAAGTATTGTTCGAATTATTAATTTGAGCATATGAAAATATTCTCGGAATAATTTTCTTAATGATATGTAGGAATTTTTTTAATGTGGCTCAAATGTATGAATGTACAGTCAAACCTGTACTACCGACCACCTGGTATAACCGACCCCCTGGTGTAAGCGACCACATTGAACTCTCCCCCCGATGTTTTTTAGTCATAAATTAACCTGCAATAAGCAAGATCCTGCTGTCTGCGACCAACGGACACTAAAACCATTCCCTTTTTAATAAAAATCCACGGTTCAGCGACCTTAAATCTAACAGTCAAATAAATCTTAGACAACTGTCGCGAGTAAACCACACAGGTTTAAATTATCATCAAGCTAAAGGTGTTACATGTTAAATTACCCGAGGTCAAATTCTGCAGACGTGTATTAGAGTGGGTAAAAAACGATACTTGCGGTGTTAGCAGTTTGTATTTAATACACTTTAGCTACAGTTATTAGTCCCCTACCGGCGTGCCGAAGGGGACTTTTAGGTTTGCACTCCGTCCATCTGTCAGTCAGTCCGACAAATCAGTTTTCCGCACTTTTTTTCTACATGCATTGAGATATTGAGCTGAAATTTTGTATATGGCTTTGTAATCATGTGTCACAGCTCAAGTTTGCGTTTCATGGGATTTCGTCAATTTTTTTATGAGTTATGCCCCTTTTTGGACTTAGAATATTAATAAATCAGTTTTCCGCACTTTTTTTCTACATGCATTGAGATATTGAGCTGAAATTTTGTATATGGCTTTGTAATCATGTGTCGCAGATCAAGTTCGCGTTTCATGGGATTTCGTCAATTTTTTTATGAGTTATGCCCCTTTTTGGACTTAGAATATTAATAAATCAGTTTTCCACACTTTTTTTCTACATGCATTGAGATATTGAGCTGAAATTTTGTATATGGCTTTGTAATCATGTGTCACAGATCAAGTTCGCGTTTCATGGGATTTCGTCATTTTTTTATGAGTTAAAGCATGCTTTATTGTCTTGATAACCTTAAATATTGAGTTGCTATGACAACAGAAACCAAGTCAAAACGTGCAAACCGGTAGGGGATTATGGTATTGCTTGCAATCCTACAGTTACTTGTTGTCTTTGTTATGACTCTCAAATACTGCAGATGTATCACAGTGGTAAAAGCCGATAGTTGCAGGTTTATCAGTTTGTACTTAATAGACTTTAACGTCAATTATTGACCATGTTAAATCACCCCGTGGATTGTCTGGGATTAATTATGACAATTTTGGTCCGACTTTTTGATCTCTTTAATTGGATCTGTGTTTGTTTTTTGCTTTCTAATGGTGATAGCACGTTTATTTAATCGGCTCTTTTATTAGATTTAATTAGCGTCTGTGGACACTCAAACATTTTAAAACGTGACAATGTCTTTAACTGACTCCTTAAATAATTTGTTTTTAGATGGACAAGTCTTTGAAACAGAATACGATCAGTGACTGTTTTAGTAAGAAGTAGTGCTCTACCGTATATCCGCGGCCATAAGTCGAGGGTCCAGTTTGACCCCAATTTCGGCGGTTTTGAGGTTACTCCCAGCCATAAGTCGGGGGTCGACTTTTTAAAAATTTCGGCAAAAAATTCAAAAAAAAATGTTTCTCGATGTAAAACTGGATAATGATACATTATGATGATAATGCACAAACCTGATTTTATAAATTTTATCCAAATAAGCCAAACCAACTAACTAGTCCAAAATAAAAGCGCGAAACTCGAACAAAGGGTTTTGTCGATGTCATCCCTTAAGACACATTTGTCCGATTTCACACATGAAAATTAATCCTTTCAATGTTTTCAAAAAATTATGAGTTAAAAGTAAAACAAAGACAGGAATGAGTAATTGCATTGACGAAGTTTATTAAAAGTGTGTGTAATTCACAGAGTGGTGAAGACAAGGGTTGTAAAGGTCTATGGAAAGAAGTTTGGACTCTATAGTTATATGCAAACGGTTGTAATTTCCCCTGGAACAGGCTGTAGTTACAACCGACTTGCATTAGCCCTATAACTAAACCGTTTGTCGCGTGAAAAACACAGGGCTCAAATAAATGACGTCACTAATTTACCAGCTGGGATTGAGACGCGACAAATGAAAAACACCCATATAAATTAATGTTAAATCTACGATCCTATTAGCTTAGTAATACTTCTGTGATTAAACTGCACGTACTCTTTTTTTATGACGTAGCTCATTTGTTGGGGAAAATGGTTTGCGGAAATAAAGGTCTATATAGATTTCACTCTTACCCATTTTCACATGCATTTACACGCATCTGCAGCAGACTTCTCTTGATAGAGCTCTGACAAAAGGAGAAATTACTACATTTTCTTTAAATTGGACAAATTAACTTTGAATTAAAAAGGATTTTAAAGGGTATGATATTTATTTTTCCTTTGTTTACGGCTTTGAAACTAGATAAAAAAAATGTAAGGAAAGGATGCATCGCAGATAAAAAGCAGTATCTCTATTTCTCACAACGTTTTCCAACACTGTCTGCTACATCTGCATTTAAAGTTACAAATACGTGGTAGTAACTGTACTGTACACACAATTTACAATGAGGTACCTCTGGACAACTCGATGGTTATATGCAAAACGGTTGTAATTTCTGCTGGAATAGGCTGTAGTTACAACCGACTTGCATTAGCCCTAAAACTGTTTGTCGCGTGTAAAATATAGCCTTGGGAGAGATTGTCATTCAGTCATAAGTCGAGTCCCTGCTTCAACACCAAAATTTGAGTCTCAAAAATTCGACTTATGGCCGCGGATATACGGTATTCTTCTACTGAACATACATGTTCATATCCTTTTCATGTTATAGTTAAACAAAAACATCAAATAATAAATAACAAACTTGAGCATGTAGAACGTTTAAATATTGGTCATGTCGGATAGCTTAGCTGCTTAGCTGCTTACTGAGTGCAAAATTGTGATTGACTAAACAGTTGGCATAAATCAGGTGTTTTCAGTAATGATACCTTCATTTATAGAGATGTTCAGTGCTTTTGCCTAGATGTATTTAAAATCATCTGCTGTATTTGGAAAGGGTTAATGTAATATACTGTACTTTTACTTTTATCTATTGATATGGTCGGCCAGATCTAAAATAGCCTTCGAAATAAAAGTGGTCTTTTTAATTTAAAATTTAAATTTTTGATATATATTTCAGATGTTGTCACAATTGATAAAACCAATGAGAACTTCAGAATTTTGTATGATATAAAAGGGCGTTTCACAGTTCACAGAATTAAACCAGAGGAAGCCAAGGTAAAACACAATATTTGATCTGGAGGCTGTGTTTTTAGATCGCCCTGAGTACAATAGTGCATGGTCAGATTTTATGATCGCCTTTTGTCCGTCATCAACAATTTGCTAGTTAACTCTCTTAAGACCACTATTATCCTCCAATATCAAGTGTTTATCTTGCTGATTTCTAGACAATGTTTGAATATAGGTCACGTCACATTGTTCGAAATTTGCTACTTAAAATGGGAACTTGCTATTTGCCAAAAAAGTCAGTAGCAAAACCTTATTACATGAAAAAATTGACAGTTTTGTTTCACTCCCATGTTTCTGTTTCTATCTGTGCGTTATAAAATTAATAACACTCTTTTATCAATTTGTTCAGAGAAACAAAATGTCTAGGTGATGTGCAACGCATTACATTACACCAGACAATAAGAAGTCCATCAATCGTTTTAGTGGATGCATGTTAATTATGTCTCCCCCATTACATGGGGGTGACATATTGTTTTTGCCCGTTCCGTCCGTCCTTCCGTCTGTCACACTTGTTTCCGCTCAATAACTGAAGAACGCTAAGGCGTAGGAACTTCATACTTGGTATGCAGGTTGGTCATGACCAGTAGCTGACCCCTATTGATTTTGAGGTCAGTACGTCTAAAGTCAAGGTCACAGTGACCATGAGCTTGAAAGGTCAGTGACAATGAGCTGATAAATAGTTTTTGCTTGAAGAAGGTCAAGGTCATGGTGACCTTGTGAGGTAAAAAATGGTTTCCGCTCAATAACTGAAGAACACTTTGGCTGAGGAACTCCATACTTGGTATGCAGGTTGGCCATGCCTAGTAGAAGACCCCTATTAATTTTGAGGTCAGTACATCTAAAGTCAAGGTCACTGTGACCATGAGCTTGAAAGGTCAGTGACAATGAGCTGATAAATAGTTTTTGCTTGGGCCCAGGAACTTCATACTTGATGTGCAGGTTGGTCACCACCAGCAAATGACCCCTACTAATTTTAAGGTCAAAGGTCAAGGTCACATCCATCACGCTTGTTTCCGCTCAATAATTGAAAAACGCTTGGGCATAGGATCTTCATACTTGGTATGCAGGTTGGTCATGACCAGTACAGTAGCTGAGTCCTATTGATTTTGATAACAGAAGGTCAAAGGTCAAGGTCATGTTGACCTTTTGAGGTAAAAAATGGTTTCCTCTCAATAACTGAAGAACACTTTGGCTGAGGAACTCCATACTTGGTATGCAGGTTGGCCATGCCTAGTAGAAGACCCCTATTAATTTTGAGGTCAGTACGTCTAAAGTCAAGGTCACAGTGACAATGAGCTGATAAATAGTTTTTGCTTGGGCCCAGGAACTTCATACTCGATGTGCAGGTTGGTCACCACCAGCAAATGACCCCTATTCATTTTAAGGTCACATCCGTCACACTTGTTTCCGCTCAATAACTGAAGAATGCTTGGGCATAGGATCTTCATACTTGGTATGCAGGTTGATCATGACCAGTAGATGACTCCTATTGATTTTGATGTCCAAAGGTCAAGGTCATGGTGACCTTGTGAGGTAAAAAATGGTTTCCGCTCAATAACTGAATAACGCTTGGGCCGAGGAACTCCATACTTGGTATGCAGGTTGGCCATGCCCAGTAGAAGACCCTATTAATTTTGAGGTCAAAGTCAAGGTCACAGTGACCTTGAGCTGAAAGGTCAGTGACAATGAGCTGAAACATTGTTTTTGCTTAATAACTAGAATGCTTTGGCCATGGAAGTTAATACTTGGTGTGCAGGTTGGTCACCACCAGTAGATGACCCCTATTGATTTTGAGGTCACTAGCTTAAAGGTCATGGTAACCTTCAGCTGAAAAATAATTTCCTCTCAATAACTAAAGAATGCTTATGTTGAGGAACTTCATACCTGGTGTGCAGATTGGTCCTAACCAGAAAATGACCTTTATTGAATTTATTTGATTTTGAGGTCACAAGGTCAAATGTCGAAGGTCACAGTAACCTTCAGCTGAAAAATGTGTTTAACTCAATAACTCGAGAACGCTTATACCCAGGAACTTCATACTTGGTGTGCAGTTTGGTCCTAACCTTTATATGACCCCTATTGATTTTGATGTCAGTAGGTCAAAGGTCAAGGTCGTGGTGACCTTTGGCTGAAAAATGGTTTCCTCTCAATAACTGAAGATTACTTGGGCCCAAGAACTTAATACTTGGTGTGCAGGTTGGTTACCAGCAGCAAATGACCCCTATTGATTTTGAGGTCACTAGGTCAAAGACCAAGGTCATGGTAACCCTCACCTGAAAAATGGTTTCCGCTCAATAACTGAGGATTGTCACTGTTGCTTCATCTCCAGTCCAAAACTAAAAAATTCATCTCCTATCATTTCTTTTCCTCCCCTACGACCACACAAATAAGGAGACAAGCGCTTTTTCAAAAAAGCAATCTCTAGTTTGATTTTAAACAAGTAATCTCAGGTCATTAGATAATTTAAAATAAAGGTAAAAACTTGATTATGTTATTGTTTATCTTGCTAATGCTACCTGGGAGATTAATTTGCTACCAACTTTCAAAGCAGGTAGTTTTACTTGCTACTAGCCAAAAAAGTTAATTTCGAACTCTTGTCACTAGGTCACTAGGCCAAATTTGAGACATCAAATGACATCTCCTTATCGACTGGACCAATTTCAGCCAAACTTTACAGGAATGTGACTTTTGGTGTCCTCTTTCAAAATTGTTGAAAGATAAATTCTATTGGTTGCTGCGGCATCAGAAAGGGAGAAAAATGCTTCTTCTCTGAAACCGCTCGTCTGATTCCAAGATAATTTGGTAGAAATGGTCCCTGGGGATTCCTCTACAAAATGTTTACAAGCCATATTAATTGGATGGAAAACATGGTCTGAAAAAGGGCATCAGAAAAGGAGCAAAATTTCAACTCCAATTTCAAGATAAAATAAGCAAAAATGTTCCTTTGACATTGCACATAATTATACCCCCAGATACATAGTATACGGGGGCTATATAGGAGTCACACTTGACGGTCGGGTTTGTTTGTCGGTTGGTCTGTGGACATTTCTTGTGAACACTATTTCTCAGCAACCCTTGGTCAGAATTCAATATAAATTCTCAAGAATAATTGATACCAAGCCTAGTTGTGCATATTGTCGGCGAGTTGCACTGCAATTATCTTTAAATGAGTTATGGCCCCTTGAATTTCTCATACATATTACATATATGTCCATATTTGTCGGTTGGTCTGTGGACATTTCTTGTGAACACTTTTTCTCAGCAACCCTTGGTCAGAATTCAATATAACTTCACAAGAATGATTGATACCAAGCCTAGTTGTGCATATTGTCGGTGTGTTGCACTGAATTAATTTTTAAATGAGTTATGGCCCCTTGAATTTCTCATACATATGTATATATTGTCAGGCACCAGCTGGGGGTATTCATCACCTTCAGTGATATTTCTAGTTTGTTCAAGCCATATCGATCGGTTGTAAAAGATAGCTTCAACAAACTTGTGTGCAAATGACATCTTTGCATAAACCAATGGACCGACATCAATCCAGCTTCAAAGGAATGTTCCTGTGGTGGTCTTTTTTCAAATTGTTCAAGGATTTAATGCATTATTACAAAAGTCCTTTACTAATAAGTTGTTTCAATTGCAGTTCATTCCAACTCTAATTCAAATGTTCACCTTCATTGTCAGTAGCATTTGCTATTATGCTATAACTTTGGTGGTTGATTTAGAGCTATCGTGGCCTTCTTGTTAACTTGTTAGTGTGTTGAAGCTTTTCAGAATAAATATCTTGATGATATCTAGGCTATTTTGGCATGAAGTTCATGCCCGGTCAAAAACTTGGTCGCTAGGCCAAGTTTGAGAAATATCTAGACTGCATGTTTTGCATCAGCACAGCCTATTTCCAGCCAATTTTGTGAAGACTTCCTAGCCTTTTGGTTTACTGAAATTCAACAGCTAAATTGTGAAAATAATGACATACAAAATCGCAAGATTGTGAAGAAAAATTATATGTTTTATGAAATCCTATAAACAAGGTATATTCCAATTTATTTTTGCTTCATGAATTAATGCACTTCCTACTAGATAATGCAAGCATACACTTTATTTGCTATGCGAATTTTGCCTTTCATTTATGAAATCTGTTTACATCATTGTGAAAAATGTTTGCTTTTCCTAATTGTGAAGTAGCCTTAATTCGACCTTAGGTGGAAATGCACTGCATCAGCTTGTAATTGGAATGTTTGTCTCGATGCTATCTAGACCAAGTTCAAATATGGGTCATTTTGGGTGAAAAACTAGGTCACTAGTCCATATTGAAGGAAAATCTTGTGAACAGTAACATTCTGGAAGCCGCATTTTGAAACTTTGTCATAGTAGCTGTCTTGGTGATTTCTAGAATGAGTGAATATAGATCTTGTCAGGTCAAAAACTATGTAAAGATACCAAATTGTAGACAAATTATTGTTAAAAACTCTATATAGACAACATTTTTCGCTTTTGCAGCTTGGAACTTTGTCAGAATGTTTGTTTTGGTGATAGCTAGGCCAAGTTTGAATATTGGTCATTTTGGGTGAAAAACTAGGTCACTAGGTCAAATTATACTATAGGAAAATTGTGTTAACACTGGAAGCTGTATTGTTAATTAGAGCATGTTAATATTCTGGCAGAATATTCTCGAGTTATTGTGATTGACTGTGTGGTTGGCATAACTCTTAGGAGGAAAACAGGGCCATCATCGCCTCGCCCTCTTATTGCAATACGTCTTGTATATATGCTTGCCAATTATACAGGCAATATTTCTATACTTGTAAATTGGACATCCATGCTTCAACATTTATCCTGTAATCAAATTTATTTTCTAGTACAAACTTTCTCGTGTAAAGTTGACACAAGTTGGACCAAAGGGAATCCCATTCATCGTCACCAGTGATGGACGAACAATTCGTTACCCAGATCCAAGTATCAAAGTCAATGACACTGTCATGGTTGATATTGCAACTGGAAAAGTTAAAGACTTCATCAAGTTTGATACAGGTAAATAATAATTCCACTTAACTTATGGATTCAAGTCAGTTTTTAGCTTAAGTTATGGCGAATTGTCCGCCATCCCTGGGTCAACTTTTTGCTTCAAACGACTTCTCTGGACGAAATGGCATGAAACTTAAGTTTAAGTTAAGATTCCTCTCAATGTCCTATCCTTAATTTCTTCAAATTTTTTAGATCCATGCAGAGTACGACGAGCAATTTGTCTCCTTGGGAAAGCGAGTATAAGGTGTTGCTTTTCTGGCGACTGTGGCGTCAACTACTTGCGTTTAGCTCGACGTTAAAGTTACATTTTTTTAACTTTTCTGGTTCTAGGGCTTTCATATTTGGAATATAATTACATCTAGTACCCTTCTTCACATTGTATGCTAAAGATACCCATTGTGACCTTCTTTTTGGGGTAAAAAACACGATTTTGGTGGACTTTGAGATTTGGTCATAGCTTCCTCATTTAAAGCTCGCCTGTCACAGTTACAAGGTGATCGTCCGTCATTTGTCCACAATTTCTTGTGAACACGATAAGTGTTCATTAATTACCCGATGTTTACCAAACTTATTCAGTAGCTAGATATACATGAGAGCTCCGTTCCTTTGGAAAAAACAATTGTTGGATGCTGCAGATATTGAAAACAGAAATTCTACCTGTTATTTTTCAAGATAAAGATAAAGATTCAGAATATTCCTTAAGTGACCCACTATCTGACTCTTTCAATTCATGTTGATTGGTCGAAAAACATGGCCGCCAGTAGGCGAGGCTATTTTGCCTTATTGGCTTGAGTGAAAACTTAAAAAATATTTGGTCAATTTTTAAATAATTTTGTAGAAATATTCCTAGGAACCTCTTATCAGATTCCTTCAACCATGTTGTTTGGTCAAAAACTATGGCCGCCAGGGGGTGGGGCTTATATGGCTTAAGTGAAAAAAAACAAAAAAAAACAGGTGAGCGATCCAGGGCCATCATGGCCCTCTTGCTATATTGAAAGATCTTAAAAATAGTATTTCATGTTATGGTTTAGTTTGTAAATGCTTTGACTTTCAGGTAACTTGTGTATGATTACTGGTGGTCACAATTTGGGTCGTGTTGGACTCATTCAGCATAGAGACAAACATCCAGGATCGTTTGATATTGTACATGTCAAGGATGCTATGGGACACACATTTGCTACTAGGTAATGTTTTTCTTTAGTTTCATACATATCCCATGTAACTACGTCCTACAAGAGTCACCCTGTGGTTGGTCCGGAGCATAACTTGGAACACTTCTTGGTGTAATTAAATAAAAATCCATACAATGAGAAGCAGTGCAGTGTACAAGAACCATAACTCTATTTGAGCTAATTACACAGTAATTGCCCTTTCTTACTTATTCTTAATGTGATATAATTTGAGGCATTTCTTGGAAATCGTTAAGTGTCTGTTCACATGGCCTATTCTAAAAGGTTGACATAAAATGAATTACATTTTGGGATATGAGCAGTGTGTAGTTATTCGAGTCTGTGCAAATGCTATCCAACCAAAGCCATGCATATTCTTACTTTATACTAGTGTAACACCACTTATGTTGTGCCGGTACAACTAACCTAATGCAGAGATTGGCAGAAGCTGCTCAATAGAATTAAATAAAAACAGTCCTGTAAACTTTAATCTTTCTGTATTGACCTAGAATTTAATCTGTGATGACAAAAGATGACGAGTCTGATTTGTATTGTTTTGTTTATCAAGAGCAGTTTTTGTTCAAGATGACTTCAACATACAAATTGTGATGCTATTCGAGGCATTTGTCTGAGATTTCTTTGATTGTGGCAATAATCTGACCAACTCTCATGTATGTTTGTGTATAGTCCTGGTTATTATGTGGACGCAGCCTACTTGAGAGGAGCCAGCCAGTTAATGGCTTATTTCTAGCCATATTTTACATTTTGGAAAATTTTGAAAAGATCTATGATGACCAAAGATGACGAGTCTGATTTGTATTGTTTTGTTTATCAAGGGCAGTCTTTGTTCAAGATGACTTCAACATACAAATTGTGATGCTATTCGAGGCATTTGTCTGAGATTCATTAAACCTAAATTTGCATGAGCTATTCTAACAAGTAGAAACTAAAATTTGAAATTATTGATTTTATGGTTTAAAAGATCTAAACAGCAGAAGTACTCTTTCTGTATGATGATTATTTACTGATTCTTAAACTGTTTTCATTATCAATACGGATTTTACCCTTTCTCACATACAGCTACATTTTAATGTCTCTGTGCAGAATCAATATTAAAGTGGGAAAGTGTTAAATCGGTATTTTGCCCGGCCTCTAAACCCTTGTGTAGAAGTTGGTGTATACCTTTACCAGAATGCATTGAATATTTGCCATTGTGAATATGGATATGATGCACTGGAAATGTTTTATTTTATCATTTTAGTATTTTGACCTTGTTTGAAAGTGAATGTAAAGTATGTGAAAAACCCAAGTTTCGTACCGGCCTAATTTTTGGTTACTATCTTGGTGGGGTGAATTCTTCCTTGCATGGTGATTGATCCATGACCCCTACTTTATTTTAGATATTTTAAAGCTTAGCAGTGACTCTTTTCAATGGTATGGGAGTTCTACCTTTAAAATGATTAGAAAGTGTAACAATGGTTTAAAATGGATATGTAGGACAAATACTTGTTAACTACTCCTTCTGAAGGCTTTTTCTCAAATTTAAATATAAAAATTCAAATTAAGTCATTTTATTTCTTTTAGGTTGGGCTATGTTTTTGTTATTGGCAAGGGAAACAAGCCCTGGGTGTCGCTCCCGAGAGGTAAGGGAGTCAAGCTTACAATTGCTGAAGAGAGGGACAGAAGAATAGCACAGAAATCATGAAAAACTACTGTACAAAAAATTAATAAAGCCACTCTGAAGAGATGTTGTCTCGCTGATTTTTAGCTCGCCTGAGCACCAAGTGCGGGGTGAGCTATTGTGATAACTGACGATGTCTGTATGCTTTACATTTTCCAACAAACAACTAAATCAATGGGCCAATATTTTGTTTTAAAATACTGGCCCATTTTGAAAATTAATTGGCATAATTTTTCCTTAGGTCTACCAAGATCCTTGAAACTTTTCCAATCCGCTGAGAAGCATGGCCACCGGTGGGCTAGGTTCATTTTCCTAATTAAAATAGAGTATCAAAGAATATTGAAAACTATTTCATACTTTTAATTTGGGTGAGCAATATAGTAGTCCTTGTTTATTTTTTTATATTTGTTGTGGACTATGAAAAGGTTGCAAGTTCAAACTTAAGTTGGCCAACACTCTTTCTAATGTTTACAAAAGACAGTGTCATTTGTGGAAAAGCAGTCCATTACTTGGACATAATGTTGTGAGAAAACCAGGAAACACACAAGTCGGTGAACTTGTCGTCATGATATCGCTAAAAATTTGTTGAAATGGTGGAAGACCCAATGAAATATTTGTGTTGCCTATCTGTAAGATTGGTATCCATTGGCGGATATTAACGTCTGTAATTATGGCCCATCTTCGTTAAAGAAGCAAGTTTCGTTTTCTTTCATACTGGTCAAATTTATGCAAATTTTTAAAAATCTGTCAACTGTTGCCATGCAAGTTTTTGACTTGAGCATCACCAATGGGACATGTACTATAAGAGTTTTTTCTCGCTGTTTTGTGGCCAGGGCCCTTTCAATTGCGAAAATAGTGACATGTAAAATGTGATGAATGGCAGATTTATTGGATTTCAGCATCGCCAATGTAAGATATAATAAATATTTTAGATCTTTTCAAATTTTATAAATAAAGGACAGTATGAAGGCATGTCATCGAAGCCAGTTTGGTATTCTTTCATACTGGTCAAGTATGTGCCAAAATTAAAGATCTGCCAACGGTCGCTGAATTGATATATTTGATTTCAGCATCACCAATGGAAGATATAATCAATATTTTAGATCCTTAAAAATAAATAACGGTATATGAAGGCATGCCATCGAAGCCAGTTTGGTTTTTAGCTCTACTTGCCGGAAGAGCTCACACTTTATAAATAAAGGACAGTATATGAAGGCATGGAAGATATAATAAATATTTTAGATCCTTTCAACATTTATAAGTATATGAAGGCATGTCATTGGAGCCAGTTGGGTTTTCTTTTCAAACTGGTCAAATATGTTCAAACGGTCGCTGAGTTGATGTCTTCGATTACAGCATCACAAATGGAAGATGTAATGCATATTTTAGATCCTTTAAACATTTATAAATAAATAAAAGTATATGAAGGCATGCCATCGAAGCCAGTTTGAGTTTTCTTTCATACTGGTCAAGTATGTGCCGAAATTAAAGATCTGCCAACGGTCGCTGAGTTGATATATTTGATTTCAGCATCACCAATGGAAGATATAATAAATATTTTAGATCTTTTCAACTTTTATAAATAAAGGACGGTATATGAAGGCATGCCATCGAAGCCAGTTTGAGTTTTCTTTCATACTGGTCAAGTATGTGCCAAAATTAAAGTTCTGCCAACGGTCGCTGAGTTGATCTATTTGATTTCAGCATCACCAATGGAAGATATAATAAATATTTTAGATCTTTTCAACTTTTATAAATAAAGGACGGTATATGAAGGCATGCCATCGAAGCCAGTTTGAGTTTTCTTTCATACTGGTCAAGTATGTGCCAAAATTAAAGATCTGCCAACGGTCGCTGAGTTTATATATTTGATTTCAGCATCACCAATGGAAGATATAATAAATATTTTGGATCCTTTCACACTTTATAAATGAAGGCATGCCATCGAAGCCAGTTCGAGTTTTCTTTCATACTGGTCAAGTATGTGCCAAAATTAAAGATCTGCCAACGGTCGCTGAGTTGATGTATTTGATTTCAGCATCACCAATGGAAGATATAATCAATATTTTAGATCCTTTCAACATTTATAAATAAATTACTAAATAAAGTCTGTTTGGTATTCGTTCATACGGGTCAAAAGCCAAAATTAAAGATCTGCCAACGGTCGCCGAGTTGATGTTTTTGATTTCAGCATCACCAATGGAAGATATAATAAATATTTTAGATCTTTTCAACTTTTATAAATAAAGGACAGTATATGAGGGCATGCCATCGAAGCCAGTTTGAGTTTTCTTTCATACTGGTCAAGTATGTGCCAAAATTAAAGATCTGCCAACGGTCGCTGAGTTGATATATTTGATTTCAGCATCACCAATGGAAGATATAATCAATATTTTAGATCCTTTCAACATTTATAAATGACGGTATATGAAGCCAGTTTGGTATTCTTTCATACAGGTCAAATGCCAAAATTAAAGATCTGCCAAAGGTCGCTGAATTGATGTATTCGATTTCAGCATCACCAATGGAAGATATAATAAATATTTTGGATCTTTTCAACATTTAAATAAATAAAAGTATATGAAGGCATGCCATCGAAGCCAGTTTGGTTTTCTTTCACACTGGTCAAGTATATGCCAAAATTAAAGATCTGCCAACGGTCGCTGAGTTGATGTATTTGATTTCAGCATCACCAATGGAAGATATAATCAATATTTCAGATCCTTTCAACATTTATAAATAAATGAAGCCGGTTTGGTTTTTAGATCACCTAGAGCCTTTGGCTCGAGGTGAACTATTCTGATCACTGTCCGTCGTTAACTTTTAGCTTTAAACATCACGGGAATGTTCCTTTGGTGGTCCTCTTTCAAAATTGTTCAAAGATCTAAATTCCATTGAGAACTTTGGTTGCTGCGGCATCAAAAAGGGGACAAAATGTCCAAACTTTAAAAATCTTCTCCGAATCTGCCTGTCGGATTCAAATATAATTTGGTAGAAATGTTCCTTGGGTAACCCTCTATAAAAAATTGTTCAAGCCATACTGATTGGTTGAAAAACATGGCAGTCGGGCAGCATCAGAAAAGGGGCAAAATTTGAAAATTCCATTTTTATGAAAGTGTTTGTCTGATTTTAAGAAAATATAATACGAATCTTACTGTAATGATCCTCTATTTAATTTGTTTAAGCCGTTTTGATTGGTTACACAACCAGGCGTCGTCACAAAAGGGGTAAATTGAACTTTTAGCTACAAATGACGACAAACTCCTACCATTCCAATAGACCAATTTCCACAAAACATCACAGGGGTGGTCCTCTTTCAAAATTGTTCAAAGATTTAAATTCCATCAAGAACTTTGTTTGCTGCGGCATCAGAAAGTGAGAAAAATGCCCAAATTTTAAAATCCTTTTCCTCCATAATCTGCTTGTGCGATTGCAAGATAATTTGGTAGAAATGTTCCTTAAGTGACCCTCTAAATAAACTGTTGAAGCCATATTGATTTCGTTGAAAAACAGGGCAGCAAGGCGGCATCAGGAAAGGTGCAAAATGACAAAAACTTTATAATTCCATTCTTATTAAAGTTCTTGTTAGATTTCAAGATATAAATGGCATTTACTGATAAGCTGTTTCTTGAGAAGTGTCCACTCCTTGCAGTTTCATTTGCACTCCTTGGATCAAATTTTCCCAGATATTTGCTACTAATTTACTATCAATTTAGGGCCCTCTTGTCATACAGGTCAAATGCCAAAATTAAAGATCTGCCAACGGTCGCTGAATTGATGTATTCGATTTTAGCATCGCCAATGAAAGACGTAATAAATATTTTAGATCCTTTCAACATTTATAAATGAAGGCATGCCATCGAAGCCAGTTTGGTTTTCTTTCACACTGGTCAAGTATGTGCCAAAATTAAAGATCTGCCAACGGTCGCCGAGTTGATATATTTGATTTCGGCATCACCAATGGAAGATATAATCAATATTTTAGATCCTTAAAAATAAATAACGGTATATGAAGGCATGCCATCGAAGCCAGTTTGGTTTTTAGCTCTACTTGCCGGAAGAGCTTATGCTGTGGTATCTGTAAACAATTGCTTGTGAACGCGATAGTCTTTAGTTTTGATTTTATCTCAATCAAACTTATACAGTAGTTGGATATCCATGAGAGCTCGGTTCCTTTCGTAAACCAGCCAGATCCGCCCATGCAAGACTGGATTATGGCCCTTGAAATTGTCAAAAAAGCTATAATAGAGATTGTTAACACACTAGAGGCTCCATTTACTAACTAATCTTCACCAAACTCGGATAGTAGTTAAATATTGATGAGAGCTCGGTTCCTTTTGCAAACCAGCCGGATCCGCCCATGCAAGACTGGATTATGGCCCTTGAAATTGTCAAAATTGCTATAATAGAGCTTGTGAACACAATAGAGGCTCTATTTAATCTCTGATCTTCACAAAACTTAGATAGTAGTTAAATATTGATGAGAGCTCGGTTCCTTTCGAAAACCAGCCAGATGTGCTCTTGCAATTGTCAAAATTGCTATAATACAGCTTGTGAACACAATATAGCCTCTATTTACTATCGGATCTTCACTAAACTTAGATAGTAGTTAAATACTGATGAGAACTGTTCCTTTCGCAGATTGGCCCTTGAAATTGTCAAAATTGCTATAAAACAGCTTGTGAACACAATAGAGCCTCCATTTACTATCTGATCTTCACCATACATACATGCTCTGGATTGAAAATGACCAAAGAACCATCCCATTAGAGCATTGGGCCTTTTGTTCTTACATGCTGGTCAAGTATGTGCCAAAATTAAAGATCTACCAACGTTCGCCGAGTTGATGTATTTGATTTCAGCATTGCCAATGGAAGATATAATGTACTGAAAGGATAAAGAAACGCAGGGTAAACATTTGAGGTGATGTGTTTGATCTTATATACACTATTTTATACGAGTATAAAAACCAATCTTTAATAAACAAATTACCAAAATGTCATTAATAATTGAAGCACATTTGACGGTACCCCCAAATCTCGTATGCCCCCTCGCGCATCTGTCACAGCCCTTCTTGTGCATGGAATTCATCAGTGCAATAGCCTGAACTTCCGTCAGCCGTACCATGATTGCAAGCGCTTCAAATTCAATTTAAAAAGCGGAAAGTGATGTGTGTACTTGTCACTTGGTATGACAAGTTGTTTTGACGATTTTGTCATCATTATTCTGCCCGTGTTTTGGGCTTTTCATTACTTTCTCCAAGTGGCACTGAGAAATACACGGTCGAGTAACTTTAGGTACGGGATTGAGTACACAGTGACCAAGATAGTCGTCTGACCGGTTTTTATCATTTTACGCCAAGCATTTAAGAAATTGTTGCATATATTGCTACCCTGTGTTTCTTTATCCTTTCAGTACAAATATGTTAGATCCTTTCAACATTTATATATGAAGGCATGTCATCAATGCCAGTTTGGTTCTCTCATACTGGTCAAATATGTGCTAACGGTCGCGGAGTTGATGTCTTCAATTTCAGCATCATGGAAGATGTAATACATAATTTAGATCCTTTCAACATTTGTAGATAAATGACGGTATATGAAGTCGTGTCATCGAAGCTAGTTTGGTATCTGTTCATACTTATCAAATATGTGCCAAAATTAAAGCTCTGCCAACGGTCGCTGATTTGATTTCGGCCTCACCAATGGAAGACGCAATATGTAATAAATATTTTGGACCCCGTCGTACTGGTCAAAATTAAACATCTGCCAAAGGTCGCTGAGTGGATGTTTCGACTTGGAGCATCACCAATGGACGATACAAGATACATGTATATACACTATTTTTGAATGGATAAATTTTGGTATATATAAACACGTCATCAAAACGAGTTTGAAAATCTGCAAATTGTCGCCAATATTGTTTTCTGTGACTGGGTTATTAGGATTCGTCTGTATGTGTCCCAACAATGTAAGCGATGTAGTTACTTAAATTTCTTATCCGATTGTTAAGAAACTAAATACATTGCCTCTTGTTCAAGGTCGAGTTTCACTGCACAGTGACGACATCGGCGCTCTAGAACTTTAATTTGTGGACATAAAACATCAAGAGAGCTTGAACGGGTTAAGTCGTCAGTTCAGCAAACATTTGTGGACAGAGATCCTCCATACACATGTTCAATGACGGAGAACTTGCACAGGTTCCTCGTTTCATCAACCTATGTCAAGGTCACAACTACATGAAACCACGTCACAAAATTCCTTCTCACTTCATACCGTAACGGGTTAACTCGGCAATTTGTGCAGTGCAGATAACTTTTATCAAACATTTAAATTTATATAAAGCAATTTAGTCATGTCAATTTCTCTGAGAAGAGAATATGCATAGCACAATCAAAAATTGTCTTGTATAATTATCTTGTTGATAAAAAAAACCCACCCTACTTTAAAGTCTGTCGTACTTCAATTAATATATATATAGGTGCTACCTATTTACGAAAAAACTGCAAAGATAATTATAAACAAAAATTGTAAGGATTTTTAAGTAATCGACTAGACAATAATAATGTCATGTTTCTTGCATTATTAAAACATATTTGGAATTCGTATTGCTGTTGTCTATTATTTGAACAGAAAATAATAAAGTAAAGACTTTCAGAAAATCGAAGAATACATTTATAATGAACGAGGTTAAAACATGACTGCCAAGATGATCCTTAATCGATCACCTGCATTATGGCAAAGAAGCAAATAGATCAGCCCTTTTCAACCAGTCAATATGACTGGAACAAATTATGTAAGGGGTCACATTTCCCTATTAGAGACGGTTTCTGAGGCCTATGTAACAGACCATTTAGGAAAAGATTGTCGCCACAAGAACAATTGCTTCTTATGAGAAAGTTATCCTTTTGCCACAATGTTTGATAAATAATTATACTTTGAATGAGTGAGTCAATAGCTCATGTATAGGAATTTGGGGTCTTTCATGTTGATACCACCTCGCTCCATTGACGTTACGCCAAGATGAAGTGTAACGGAAATGACGTCGCGTCCTTCTTTGGCTACGATAGTCAAAATTTAGTTTCGGGCATAGAAGGCTAATGCTGTCGTTTTTTGAATGAACGGGAAAACATATTTCATACAGATTTCCATTTCTTTTTAACTTTTCGTACAAATGTTAATTCCCATATAACACAGCACTTAAATGATCTTAAATATCGAATTAAAAAAAAATATTAAAAAGACGACAGATTTTCAATCCGTGTTTTTCTGCTCATTTTATACATACCCAAAATAAAGATTTAACCCGACATTAATTTTCAATCTGTGTTTTACGTCTGCTTTTTATACATATCCAAAATGGCGGGGACCCTGATCAATACCTCCATTGATTTTTGCCAGTTTCATTTTAGAAAGCTTCATGGGTTATTGAAAAAAAAAAAAAAAAAATTCACCTGTTGCCTAAAAGCGAAAAAACCCATTTATGGTTTGTTTTCGTATTAAAAGTTTGGAGTAGATAGATAATGTAACAACATCAAACTATTTTGTCTCTGAATTGCGTGGCCGAGCACTCTCTGGGCGTTTTTTAGCTCGCCTATTTGAAGAATAAGAGGAGCTATTGTAGTCGGCGTTGGTTAAAGTTTTTGTGCAAGCTAGCATTTACCCTTATAACTTGCATACGCCTAGGCCAATGATCTTCAAACTTGGTATGGACATACTTCATAGCAAGTTTGTGATACCTACACAGTTTGGAGTCAGTAGGTCAAGGTCACTGTAACTTTCTATATAGAAACGATTCATGGTTAAGATTTTGTGCAAGCTAGCATTTACCCTTATAACTAACATAGGCCTATGGTCTTTAAACGTTGGAGTCCGTAAGTTCAAGGTCACTGTGAACTTCTATATGGAAACGGTTCATGGTTAAAGTTTTGGTGCAAGCTAACCCTTATAATTAACATACACTTAGGCCTGTGATCTTCAAGTTGGTTTTTCCTAGAGTTTTGAGTTACTAGGTGAAGGTCACTGTGACCTTTCTGTAAAGAAACAGTTAAAGTTCTTATACGCCCGTTTTATCTGCGGCGTCCAGTATGTTGTCAGCTCAATAACTTTAGAAGCCTTTGTCCAATCATCACCAAATTTAGTCGGAATGTGTATTGGCATACTATCTCGGACAAGTTTGATAACTAGCTATATTGCTTTATTCAATTGAAAGTTATCGCTCTTTAATTATAGAAATTACCTAAAATTGGTCTTGTCAGCTCAATAACTTCAGAAGCATTTATCCAATCATCACCAAATTTGGTCAGAATCTGTACTGGCATATCTCGGGAAAAGTTCGATAACTAGCCATATTGCTTAAGTCAATCGAGAGTTATTGCTCTTTAATTATAGAAATTACCTAAAATTGGTCTTGTCAGCTCAATAACTTTAGGAGCCTTTGTCCAATCATCACCAAATTTGGCCAGAATGTGTATTGGCGTAATATCTCAGACAAGTTCGATAACTAGCCATATTGCTCCAGCCGATAGAGAGTTTATGCCCTTTTATTATAGAAATTACCAACATTTAGACAATATGTTGATGGGCAGAATATCTTGGTCAGGTTTAATAACTTACAACGTTATCTTAGTCACTTCACAATTACGTCCCTCGAAATGGCCAAAATTGTACTAACAGTGTCCGCTCTCTAAGTTTGGCTGATGTACTACCAATTATCACTATACTTGGTCTCAAAAAAACAGGACGGGCGTATTTTGTGAAAGCTAGCATATACCCTTATAACTTACATACGCCTAGGCATATGATCTTCAAACTTAGTATGGACATACATCATAGCAATTTGGTGATGCCTAGATATGTCAAGGATCAAGTTCACTGTGACCTTCAATACAGAAACAGTCCTTGCTTAGGCCTATGACCCTGAAACTTAGTTTGGGTAATGGTCATCATCAGCACTTGACTCAAACAGGTCAAGGTCACTTTGAACTAGTTGCATATGGTGCAAATTGTAGCCCTATGGTTAAAGGTTTGTGTGCAACTACATTAAGAGTCCATATCTTAGTAACTACGTGATGCATTCCATTGAAACGTTATACAACCCTTCCCAACCAGCACACTTATGAAAATAATGCAAATTTATCACCCTTTAAGACATTGTGGTTAATGTTTAGCATGCAACTACATTAGAGTCCATTATCTCAGTAATCAAATAAGCGGTGAAATAGTCGAGCATGCTGTCCTACGACAGCTCTTGTTTTCGCCAAGTTATTAATTTTTAGCAAATTGAGGTGTCATTTCTTTTTGATGGTGGGTAATCCGATAATTGAAGCGTGGCGTATCAAATTATTTAAGACCCACAAGTTAAACCATTGTTAACAAGATTTTCCTTAATTTCACATCAAAATTGGCGATTAAAAAAAAGGTGTGTTAGCCTCTGAACACCGATATGGGAATGCTATGTCGGTCAAGTCAAAAGTTTTTTATTGACGAAAAACATTACAAATGTTTTATAGTCCTTACAGGCGGACAACAATATATATATTATATAACATGAGAAAAATATAATAAATTTTAACAATATAGATAGGAATGTTATACAGAATTGTCATTTTCTTTCTGTCGATAAATGAAAGCCTCGTATGTAAATTTAGCTAACTTGCTCATAACTATTGTAGATTGACATTTAAGCAGCTGTACAAACTTTTGCTTAGTTGGCCATTTACAATAGTATTTAGGCAGAATATTATTTCGTAATTCTCGATAATAGGGACAAACTAGAATAAAGTGATATTCATCTTCCAAAACATTCATTGTGCATTGTTTGCATATTCTACTAGTATGTGGTGTGGTGTTATGTCGACCGGTTTCGATCTCTAAAGAATGGCTTGGACATCGCAGTTTACTTAATGCCTGTCTATATCTGAAGTTCGATACATGTACCATATATGGTTCCAATGCAATATAATTTTTTATTAGTGAAAATGTACCAAGTTTGCTAGACGTTTCAATGTCATTGTGATAATGCTGTAAATATTGATAATATATTCGTTGTGTTATAGCGTCGATATGACCATCATTTACAGCAGTACTGTTCCATAAAAATTGAAATCCTAAGTCACATAACAATTGTTTCACATTAACAGACCATGTATTACAATTGTTTGAGCCAATGTTATTACAATTATACATAAGTTTATACATCAGGGAATCCGGAGTTTTGCCAAGCTTATACCAATATTTGATAATTCTAATTTTTCTAGTAACAAACAGAGGGAATCGCCCAAGTTCACCATAGATACAAGCATTCGTAACATTGCGATTTAAGCCCATACTATTCTTCATAAATTTCAAGTGAACCTTTTCTACGTCAGGAGATTTGTGAAATCCGTATACCTCTGATCCATAGCTCAAAATAGGATTAACCATGCTATCAAATAACTTAATTTTATCCCTGATATCGAAATTAACCTTATCAAAAAGTGAGTATAAAGAAAACATCGCTTTTCGTGCTTGGTCAGACAATGTTCTCTGGGGTTGATAAAAACTACCTTTACTAGAGAGGTTTACTCCCAAATAGGAACATCTAGTTACATTCTTTAAAATTTCATTATTATAATAAAGACTAACATTTTCCGGATGGTGTCCCTGTTTAAAGACCATTACAACCGTTGTATCGGTATTAACTGTAATGCCCCATTTAACACAATAGTTATTCAGTTGGTTCAATAAACTCTGTAATCCATCACTGGTATAAGCTAGCAATACAGTATCGTCTGCAAATAACAGGATAAATATTTTCAGTTCATCTACATGTATGGTAAATTAATCATTTTCTTGTACTACAAGATTCTCGTACATGTCATTTATAAATAAAATGAACAAAAATGACGACAACAGCTCGCCTTGGTTGACGCCCGAATAACTGTTGAAAAATTCAGAATAACATCCGTTAGAACGAACACATAACTGTACTCGTTCATACATTGCTCGTAGCATTTTAACTATCTTGCTCGAGGCACCCTGATTAAGTAGTTTTTGCCAAATACCGTTTCTATACACAAGGTCGAAAGCCTTCTTAAAATCAATAAACGCTCAATATAACTTTTTCTTCTCGTGCTTTATAACTTTGTTAACAATCGAGCTAAGAATAAAAATGCAGTCTGTAGTACTGCGCTTCTTTCGAAAACCAAATTGACAATCGTTAAGCACATTGTGACTTTCGGCCCATTTGCGCAATCGGTTATCTAACATAATAGACAATATCTTAGAGAAAATACTAGTTAAAGTTATCCCTCTATAATTGTTTACATCAGATAAATTACCTTTTTTGGGAACTGGAACGATTATCCCTTTAGTCCAGCTTTCCGGGTATAAACTGTTATTGTACATGTAATTAAATAATTTGCACAAGTTATGACTTAATATCGATTTACATTCTAAAAACATTTCTTGCAATAAATTGTCGACACCTCCACTTTTCCCGCTTTTAAGACAACTAATAGCAGACTGCACTTCATCAACCGTGAAATCTCTATCAAGTTCAAATACACTCTAGTGAAAACATTATCGGACGAAAAGAGCGTTTTGAAATGATCAAACATAGTTGTACTATCTATTTCACACTGTTTATTTTTTGTTCTAAATGTTCGTACTTCACTCCAAAATTTCTGAGGACTTTCACACGCCAATTTACGAAAGGTTCGTTTCTGATCATCTCTATATTTGAATTTCGCACGCTTTTTGGCGAAACGATATGTTTTCTGGGTTGAAATCAGTAACTCCCTATTCTGTAGGGATCTGCACTTTTTGTAAGCTCGATTTGATAATCTCAGTTCACGACGAGCTGTCTCACATTCACTGTTAAACCACGCACTACTGTGAAATTTACGCTCAGTTTTGTTTACACAAGGGCCTGAGGGCAACTTTCTACCGAAAACAGTGAATGCGCATTCATGGAAAATCGTCGACAACTTATTAATGCCAGAATCTAAATTCATATGTTCATTAGTTATTTGATTAATCAACTCGTTTATACTACTTAATTCTGAAGAAATTAAATTGCGATATTCATCTGCTTGTTCGCTTTTCCAGGTTATTTTCTCTTGAGAACCCGCGAGTCATTATGTATATGTTGACCCATAGTTACATCTGAAAAAGGGTAAACTGAAAGAGAGATGTGGATAGGCGTGTGTGAAGAGCAAGCTTGCAAATCACGTACAATAAAATTACTTATACGTGGAAATAAGTCACATGGAAAAAGAGCATAATCAATTAAACTACAACCCGCTGCGGACGTGTATGAATAATGGCCAACGGTCGCGTCATCTCCGACACGCCCGTTTACTATTTTGAGACTGCTACTTTTACATAACTGTAATAGTTTAATCCCATTACTGTTCACGGTCTTATCTAAACTGTTCCTCTCGACATTTTCATTTGGCAACGAACACGAATCGATGTTTTCAAAATAATGATCTAATACAGTATGGTCTTCCAAATAATCTTTTCTTGTCCCACAGCGAGCGTTTAGGTCTCCAATAATACTAAAATCACCCTTCGCAGTGTATTTAGATATCAGGTCTTCCAATATATCAAAAATATCTTTATCAAGTATATTGAAATAACGTGAGTTGCTCGGGGGAACATAAACAAAGCATAAATACAAATCTCTATCCAAATTAAAGAAGGTATGACAGAGTTTGGCTACAACAAGCCCGTAATTATATTTTTCCACAATGCTTATTCCATCTTTTAACGAGTTTTTGCAGTAAAGACCAACACCTCCATGTCCTCGCTTAACACTTGTAGCTAAACTTTCCTGTCTTGGTATAAGAACATGTTCAAAACCCTCTAAACAGAATACATCGTTATGTTTTTGCCATGTTTCACAGAGAAAGACAATATCATTATTATGGATAACATCCAAAAAATCAGAGTCACCTATACAATTCCGAAGTCCTTCAATATTCCAGGAAACAACACTTAATTCACACTTTTCTCTGTTGTATTAATATGCTTGGTCACGCACTGACGGAGAATACAGTTTGTTGTTTATATATAATTTGTCCCGCACCAAAACTGTCCTTTTCCCTTTGTCACGTGCATCTTTCATAATTGGATATAAACTCTTTCTCCTTTCTTGTATCTCCGCGGGAAATTGTTCCGAAACTCCATAAGCCGTGGAACGGAGCTCGACATCTTTTAAAGAATATTTCACCTTCATTTTGGAATTGGTATCCTTAAATGTAACAACAATTGGTCGGACTTGATCGGTGACCCGTCCCCCTAGTATATGCGCTCTATCTATGTCAATGCAACTTTTGACACGTCTGATGCACAACTATCAAATATTATGGATGTAATTTTCCCAACTATCATTAAACTTGATAATTGATGTCTTGCTTTATTCTACCTGTTTCGTATTCGTAAAAGATTGTATTATAAAACTTAATCCAGATGAGTCTTTGAGCGGATTACACCTGTGACCTGTGACCTGTCATTACATAATTTAACTCCCGTTTTAAAATGTATGTCATTTTTCACCTTTAGAATTGTTACGAATTTAATAACGGAATGTTATCTTATCTGCCTTAAACTATCGCCTGTCTTAACAGGCATCGAAACATATCTATAAATTTTATTTTTTATTAAAAAGTTGTATTAAAAGAGGCAAACAATTTGCGAAAGATTTTTTAACCAAGCGCAGGCCCTGCAGTGACTACAGCTGTAGAAAAACGTCGTCCTCGCTCGATCACTTAAAATCATGTACGAATTTCCTGCTGTTATACTTGAAGCATTTAAATTCCGTCTATCCTTAAAACCAAATAAATTGATTTATAGTTCTATACCCTTTATCCCGGATTGGTGATAGTTGTTAATCACGATGACTAATAGATCTACTAAATGACACTAGTATAATACAATATTAATATAATCACAAATATAATATACCAGCTGTGTAACATGTTTCACTACGCTACCTTTAGCTAAAATCTATTTTGGAAGCACATAAAGACCAGATTCGATTTAGCTTGACAACAAAATGGCAGTTTTCAAGAGTATTTCAGTTTTAAGTTGTCATTGTGTTCACGCTCTGTCAAGTCAACATCTTTGTAATTGGTGGCTTATTTGGGATGAAACTTCACAGCAAGCATCCACTCCAAATATTTTGGGTCCATGCAGAATTCTGGTTTCGATGGCAATTGAAAGAAAATTGCAATTGTGACTAACACTAAGCTAAGTTAATTGGTCGAAAAACATGTCTGTCTGACGGCTGGGCTTTCGTCAAAACTGTATCGCCGATTTTTAGCGAAATAGGGGAGCTTATGTAGTCGCCCCGGCGTTGGCGTTGTCAGCTTGGTCACTGTGTATGCTGTTGACACTGTGTATGCTGTTGCTTTGAAACACACTTATTCAGGGTCACTAGGTGACCTTGTATGTCAAGTCCCATAACTCTGGAATGGATGTTGACTGAATTGTGCCCCTTTTTGGACTTCAAATTTTGGTAAAACCTTTGCGTGCAAGGCCTTTTCTCAGACACTGTATATGCTTTGAAACTTCACACACTTATTTAGGGTCATTAGATGACCTTGTATGTCAAGTCCCATAACTCTGGAGTGGATTTTGACTGAATTGTGCCCCTTTTTGGACTTAGAAAATACAGTTTGCTATAACTGTTCTGAAGTAGGCCCTTATCGACGATGGCCCTGATAGGCGACCTATATTGTCCTCCGATAACTCTTGTCATTTATTCTTTTAGCTCACCTGAGTGCGGGTTATCGTCGTCCGAACGTCTGTTTACACTTTCCTACAATCAACGAAATTCAAAATAATTTCACAGGAATGTTCCTTAGCTCGTCCTCTTTCTATCTTGTTCTAATAATATAATTCCTGAGGAACTTTGGTTGCCGCAGTGTCGGAGAAAGGTAAATGTGCAAACAAACAATATATATATATACTTTTCCAAAAGTACCGATTTCTAAAAGTTACCTTTCACAAAAAACGGTGTGAGCTTTTCTGATCACATTTTCGAACAAACAACTTCCCCTGGACCAATTCAAAATTTGTTCAAATAATTCAATTCCATGCAGAACTTTTCAAAGAAAATATATGAATTCATGTTTATTGTCCTTGCATAACCGTATTGATCAAAATTTTCAGACGAATGTTTACATTGCTCGTTCGTACTACAGAAAGTTCGACCCGTACTCCAATATAGTATACTTAACAGGAAAAAAACCGCAAGTTCATGATTCGCAAGCCCTTATATATTCAAAGGAGGTATAGATTTGCCACGGCGGCCATTTATCACTTAAGTCTCATCCGTGATAAAAATGCCAATCACGTTTCCGCCAACGTCTGTGTTTTTCAAACGTGGCACATGAGCCTACGGTATCGGGGCTTATCCTTGCCGTCCTAAATTGTTGGCGTAAAAGCGTTAGCCGAATGTGCCTATACCGTTGTGTTGTAACGTGAGGACGCCCAGTGCGTGGAATATTTGCTATCGATCCAGTGTTGTTAAAACGTCGATGTATCCGAGCTATGGTGGTTTCATGAACCCTAAATAAAGCAGCAACAGCTCTATAAGCAATGCCTGCTTCGATATATTAGCTTGCTTGTGTAAACTTACGATATGACATTACAAACACTGGTTTAGTTTTGTTCAATTCTTATATTACTGGATTATGCACATTGAATCGATTATCTATTGAAAGGCGCATACACCATGCAGCACATTTGCTATCGAACGTCTGATATACAAATGACTGTTACGCTTTAGTAATACAAATATTTAACTTTAAAAAACTTGCATTTCTTCTGCTGTTCAGTATACTTACTAGAAAATGATTAATGACGCACCAGACGATACTTTTATTTATTATTACTAAAACATTGTTTTATCTACATAAAAATAAACATTTTACTAAAATAAATGTCTTTGGAATTACCATGACTGATATATTTCATAGAGATATCCATTTTAGGTATGTACTTTAACCCATTTGAGTCATTATGAACCAGTTCTCTTTGTCAAGATGATTCGGTCATTTGACCTTTGAACGACGCAAGTAAATTGCGTTGAGCCATTTCAACAATGCATCGAAAGACAAATGAACTGAAAACATCTGCCTTATATACTCATGGGCAAACGTCGTGTTCACTGTATAGTATTGCGAATTGCGGGAAAAGTGTTACATCATAGGGTTTTATCCACAAGTCAGTATCGAGTAAATGCGCCTTGCGCGCGCGCAACTGCTAGGCATCTTTGGCGCATGTATTTGATCACATTCCAAATGTCTTGTTGATGAATGGCGTTCCAATCCTGTAGAACAGCAATCTGCAGCTCGTTAACGTTGACGCACCATGCGCTTTAAATTGTCCCACAAATGCTCAATAGGGTTTAAGTCTAGAATGATTTCTAGGTCAGGTTATAAACTGGGTTATTTTGGGATAAAATATAGGACCATGATAATCATCTTGTTACATTTGCTGGTTGTTAACAAGTAGAGGAGAACGAAGTTGAATGTGCCACATGCGATATTACGTCAGGATTAAACAATTGTTAAACAACATTATTGACGCGGTGTCAGGTTTTAGTTTAAACTTATTTATTTTAAATCGATTGCGAAACAAGCTTTAAGCTTATATTAATCACGCTCGATGTCTGCTTCCTGGATACTTAACCAGTACTCGCGCCGTTTGTGTGGAAAAATCCCAAAGGCAGAACCCGCTCATCACGGGATTCGAACCCGGGACCTTTGGTACAAGAGGCCGACGCTCTACCTCTGTACCACTGTCTTGGCGGGTTTTAATGTTGTACCATGCGTAATCGAACAGGGAGCAACCAACATTATTATTGTAAAGAAAAAATGAATCAATAAATTGTATTAACTGATTTAAGAAACAACAAGATGGAACATTTTGATCATAACTATCTTTAAATTGTTTGTTTATATACTCCCAGGCGCGTAGCTAGGCGTACGTGCGTAAGAAATATTTTGAGAGTTCCAAAAATGAAAATGAAACAAATGCGAAAAATGCAATAAAAACTGGACCCTAAGGAGGGTAAGGATGAAAACGGACAAATCAGAACAATACAGACATGATCAAATTGTCACATAAATAATTTATATTTATTGATAATATTATATGTCCTATGTAGTTTGTATACAGTCATATAGTATTTTCATATTGTATATGGGAGTACGATATTCGAAGTATATTGTTGGAGCAAATTGTGGTTCGTGCCATTTATTTGGATCTGAGAGATCGCTAGTGTCGCTACCAGCACAATCAACCGACCCAAGCAATCTTGGCAAGGTCATCACCGCTCACATTAAGTGCAAGACACATGCGCATTCGCTTGAAGCGGCTGAACATTTCACTGCAGTTATGTCTGGAATTAAGAAAAGCATTGCCCAATCAGTTTTCTATGCCTAGCAAGAACATACATGTATTACAAGGCATAATTGATACAATTATATCCTTTGTTGTAAACACAATCTATGAGGATACAAATAATAACTTTAAAACACTTTTAGAATACCAAGCCAAATATAAGCCTGTGCTGCGTGATCATTTGGAGAACAGCGACGCGATACACTTCATTCGCTATACAAAATGAAGTAATCACGATATGCGGGGATCAAATCGGAGAGGTAATTTTGCGCAAATGCAAAAGTGTTCCGTTCTTTGGGTTTATGACAGACCAAGCCACTGACGCGTCTAGTATGGAGCAAGTGGCGCTCTGTTCGAGGTACTTCGACCATACAACCAAGTCGGTTAGGCTACGATGGAGCATCAAACATGTCCGGAAAGTTCCGTGGTGTTCGAGCGAGTACGGCAGATACTTCCCGACGCAGTGTACAATCACTGCAAAGCTCACTGTCTAAACCTTGCTATATCATGCGTCCGAGGAGCCACTTGCCAGAAACATGATACAGACCGTTCAAGAAGTGGCGTTCCTGTTTTACTTCTCGGGCAAACGGTTGTTGCGTTTTCATGAAACTAAGTAAGCATAAAACACATGGAAAATCGGACTAAATTACTGTCGCACTTAACACTTACAAATGCTCGTATACGACGGTCGTTGACAGCTTAGATGACATCTTCCTTAACTATGGTGATGCCAAAGCCAGGGCATATGAACTGCGATTTCTTCGAGGTTTCACTTTTGTTGAAGTGCCAGTCAATGTTGGTAAACATAAATTCCGAATGCTGCAAACGTTTTAAGGGTATTTTGTGTAGATATGCCGTAGTTAATTAAGGGTATCAAGTAGGCTCATTTATATATTGTGAAATATACGCCAGAAGTCACCTGAGCTCATATTTCCAGGGGGAGCATGCCCCCGGACCCCCCTAGAATGGTTCGTATTCCACAAATCGACCCAACTACGCGCCTGACTCCCGTTTTTGTTATCATACTTCTGCTAAACTGGAAGGAGAATATAGACTGCCCCATCTCCTTCCAAAGCTAGTGTCACACTTAACTTAAAACTAGAGGCTTTACACCTTAATATATGTTAATATTTAAGCCCTATTTTTTTTCTTATTATCTAATTGATCTAGTAAGAGCAGATTTAAAACCGTTTATTTGTATAAATTAAGAAACTTCAGCTTGTATGACACATTATAGTTGCAGTCAATGTTAAGCAAACTGTAAACCAAATGGTTTCAAGACTAAACTTTTCATTTCACGACTAAACTTCACATGCTGAATATCACATAGATCACAGCATATAAAACGTATAATCCCTACGTCAAAATTGACCCTTTCTGCTCTTGGTAACCTTTTATTCTAGGCTATGGTAGCCAGGTGAGCAATATAGGCACATATTGACCTTATTGTTTAAAATAAAGGGACATTTTGTCTTCTTGTTCGAACTATTTACATCCTGTCTGCTTGCACAGGTTATTTAA
This sequence comes from Serripes groenlandicus, assembly GCA_031761405.1. Classification (NCBI taxonomy): domain Eukaryota; kingdom Metazoa; phylum Mollusca; class Bivalvia; order Cardiida; family Cardiidae; genus Serripes; species Serripes groenlandicus. The sequence continues at coordinate 66,846,018 of JASEVX010000005.1, read as the reverse complement.
ATGTACTGAACTGCATCTGCTTCATATAGGTCATGCTTCAAAATCATGCGAGGCGTCTTTGATGCTTTGCATCAAAATTCGTCTTGTAAACCACTGGGACAATTTAAATTCTTTGTGGGAATGGGGGTAGTCCAAACTTTAAAATTGATCACCTCTGAATGCGATTGTCAGATTCCAAGATGTGGTAGTAATATTCATTTGGTGACTGCTAAAGTGGTCAGGCAATATTGATTGGTTGATAAACATGGCGGCCAGACCGTATCAGAAAAGGGTCAAAATGACAAAACTTTAAAATTCCATTATTATGAAAGTGCCTTTTCTGGATTTCTTGATAATTTAGTAGAAATGTTCCTTCGGTGACTATATGATTTATTGATTGGTTGAACAAATATAGTAAAAAGGCAGCATCAGAAAACGGGTAAAAAGAACTTAGATTCAAACAACATTTATACCACTGGACCAATACAATCACAGGGATGATCTTCTTTCAATAGTTTTCAATGATTTCGTTTCTACGTAGTGTGACTGATTGTTTGGTGTTTTACGCGGATTTCAATAATGTTTCAGTTAAATCACGGCGTTTCCTGGGTTAGTTACCAGTTTCACTGGTCCATTTATTCTGACACCAACCAGTCAGTCGAAATGCTAACCCCACACTTCTGAGCGTCAATGAGGCCAGCCGTTACCATAGGGGCCTGGCACGCTATTTAAAAAATAAAAATGTATACTCTATTATATAATAATAATAATAATAATACCTTATTTTAAGCAGGTGATTCATTTAGTGAGTTAACACTAATCTCCCATGATGCGTTCTAAAACGATATCATAGAATTACAAATACAATATAATATAATTTCATTAGGAATCCAATCAAAAAAACAATTAAACATATGGACAGTTGAGTGTCAGCATTATAAATAGTGAGCTCTTTTATTAAACATATCTATTTCCCTATAAGCAGGTGACTCATTTAGTGAGTTAACACTAATCTCCCATGATGCGTTCTAAAACGATATCATAGAATTACAAATACAATATAATATAATTTCATTAGGAATCCAATCAAAAAAACAATTAAACATATGGACAGTTGAGTGTCAGCATTATAAATAGTGAGCTCTTTTATTAAACATATCTATTCCCCCCCCCCCCCCCCCCCCCCCCCCCCCCTCTCTCACACTCACTCTACACTTATTGGTGAACAGTGTCGGTTCAGATTAGACTGGTTGTAATTATCTAGCTACACTAATTGGTGAACAGTGTCGGTTCAGATTAGACTGGTTGTAATTATCTAGCTACACTAATTTGTGAACAGTGCCGGTTCAGATTAGACTGGTTGTAAGCATCTAGCTACACTAATTGGTGAACAGTGTCAGTTCAGATTAGACTTGTTGTAATTATCTAGCTACACTAATTGGCGAACAGTGTCGGTTCATATTAGACTGGTTGTAACCATCTAGCTACACTAATTGGTGAACAGTGTCAGTTCAGATTAGACTGGTTGTAATTATCTAGTTACACTAATTGGCGAACAGTGCCGGTTCAGATTAGACTGGTTGTAATTATCTAGCTACACTAATTGGTGAACAGTGTCGGTTCATATTAGACTGGTTGTAATTATCCAGATACACTAATTGGCGAACAGTGCCGGTTCAGATTAGACTGGTTGTAATTATCTAGCTACACTAATTGACGAACAGTGTCGGTTCAGATAAGACTGGTTGTAATTATCTAGCTACACTTATTGGTGAACAGTGTCAGTTCAGATTAGACTGGTTGTAATTATCTAGCTACACTAATTTGTGAACAGTGCCGGTTCAGATTAGACTGGTTGTAATTATCTAGCTACACTAATTGGTGAACAGTGTCGGTTCAGATTAGACTGGTTGTAATTATCTAGTTACACTAATTGGCGAACAGTGCCGGTTCAGATTAGACTGGTTGTAATTATCTAGCTACACTAATTGGTGAACAGTGTCGGTTCATATTAGACTGGTTGTAATTATCCAGATACACTAATTGGCGAACAGTGCCGGTTCAGATTAGACTGGTTGTAATTATCTAGCTACACTAATTGACGAACAGTGTCGGTTCAGATTAGACTGGTTGTAATTATCTAGCTACACTTATTGGTGAACAGTGTCAGTTCAGATTAGACTGGTTGTAATTATCTAGCTACACTAATTGGTGAACAGTGTCGGTTCAGATTAGACTGGATGTAATTATCTAGCTACACTTATTGGCGAACAGTGTCAGTTCAGATTAGACTGGTTGTAATTATCTAGCTACACTAATTGACGAACAGTGTCGGTTCAGATTAGACTGGTTGTAATCATCTAGCTACACTAATTGGCAAACAGTGTCGGTTCAGATTAGACTGGTTGTAATCATCTAGCTACACTAATTGGCGTACAGTGTCGGTTCAGATTAGACTGGTTGTAATCATCTAGCTACACTTATTGGTGAACAGTGCCGGTTCAGATTAGACTGGTTGTAACCATCTAGCTACACTTATTGGTGAACAGTGTCGGTTCAGATTAGACTGGTTGTAACCATCTAGCTACACTAATTGTCGAACAGTGTCGGTTCAGATTAGACTGGTTGTAACCATCGAGCTACACTTATTGGTGAACAGTGTCGGTTCAGATTAGACTGGTTGTAATGATCTAGCTACACTAATTGTCGAACAGTGTCGGTTCAGATTAGACTGGTTGTAACCATCGAGCTACACTTATTGGTGAACAGTGTCGGTTCAGATTAGACTGGTTGTAATGATCTAGCTACACTAATTGGTGAACAGTGTCGGTTCAGATTAGACTTGTTGGTTTACACGGAGCACCACTCAGTTTTAACCTGCAGCACTCTAGATTATATTTAATTGCACGTTTATATATTAACCGCCCTGTCAGATTAAAACATTTACTCGTATTTTTCATGTTATATTGGAAAACCGTTAATAAGTAGAGTGAAACGGTTTGTAAACGAAACAAGGTGTTCTATTACATAAAACAAAACAAGTCTTCACGATCCATTGAAAACTCCTTTACTATTTATTCTCTAATAAAAGGTAAAATCTCATGGTCTTAACACAAAGCAAATTAAGATTTAAAATGGAGAAACGTATACACTACTGCTTTTTCGTTCACCATTTCTTTCAAACCGAAAATGTAATAATTTTTTAATCAGCCACGCTATTGCAAAAACTTAATGACATGTCCGAAAAACAAGCAATCAAATCTACCTAAGAGCGGTCGAAATGGGAGCTAACAATAATTCCCTTTATTGCGAAATCGGAGAGCGAATGCACTGATCAGAACGAGTCAGCATTGGCTGATCATTGTTTTCGCTACAGACATATTCCTTAAGACAGCTATTTCCAATGAACAATGTCTATTATTTCTGTTAACTCTTTTTCTGTTATGACATTTGACTGTTTCATGGCTTAAAAAAAATAGCAGAAAAGTGTCTGGAGAATTAAATCAAGCTAATTTATATACGACCTTGTACACATTGCAGACAAAGGAGGAACTGTTGGTATCACGTATTATTTTCAGGTCACTTGTATAACAGAACATGACTAACAGGGTAGGTTTACAAGTTAAACGTTCATTCCTTCTGATAGCTGAAATGAATACGAAAAACAATAAAGACATTTAACAATTATGCTTGTATGCGCTCGACGAGTTGTATTGACAACTTTGCCAAAGAGAATTGTAAATACATGCCCCTAGAAATCTGGAGTTGCTGGAAAACGTCGGCTACGGTTAGCAGCAGTATGTGCGCGTGATTATACTTGATATCATCGACAGTTACTGACACTAGTTCCAACAATTTGCGAGGTGTTGATATATGTCAAATAGCGAAGTGTTTTGACTGTTTATATAGTCGACCATTGTGCCAACAATTAGCGAAGTATTTAGACTGTTGATATAGTCGACCGTAGTGCCAACAATTAGCGAAGTATTTAGCCTGTTGATACATGTCAACTAAGGAAATGTTTAGACTGTTGATATAATCGACCATCGTGCCAACAATTAGCGAAGTATTTAGACTGTTGATATAGTGGACCATAGTGCCAGCCATAGGCGAAGTATTTAGACTGTGTCAACAATTAGCGACGTGTTTAGACTGTTGATATAGATAGTTGACCATAGTGCTAACAATTAGTGTTTATACTGTTGATATAGTCGACTATCGTGCCAATATTTGCGACGTGGTTAAACTGTTGATATAGTCGACTATCGTGCCAATATTTACGACGTGGTTAGACTGTTGATATAGTCGACTATCGTGCCAACATTTGCGACGTGGTTAGACTGTTGATATAGTCGACTATCGTGCCAACATTTGCAACGTGGTTAGACTGTTGATATAGTCGACTATCGTGCCAACATTTGCGACGTGGTTAGACTGTTGCTATAGTCGACCATCGATCCAACCATTAGCGACGTGCTCAGACTGCTGATACCTGTCAATTAGCGAAGTGTTTAGACTGGTGATGCCTTTCAACTAGCAAAGCTAGACTGGTCTAAGACGTGCTCAGACTGCTGATACCTGTCAATTAGTGAAGTGTTTAGACTGTTGATATCGACGAGCATTGCTGACCAGCGAGCCAACAATTAGCAAAGTGTTTAGACTGGTGATACCTGTCAATTAGCGAGGTGTTTAGTCTGTGGATACCTGTCAATGAGCGAAGTGTTTAGACTGGTGATGCCTTTCAACTAGCAATGCTAGACTGGTGTAACATTTCAATTAGCAAAGTTTTTAGACTGGTGTAACATTTCAATTAGCAAATTGTTTAGACTGGTGTAACATTTCAATTAGCAAAGTGTTTAGACTGGTGTTACCTGTCAATTTAGCGAGGTGTTTAGTCTGTTGATACCTGTCAATTAGTGAAGTGTTTAGACTGTTGATACCTGTCAATTAGCGAAGTATTTAGACTGGTGAAGCCTTTCAACTAGCAAAGCTAGACTCGTCTAAGACGTGCTCAGACTGCTGATACCTGTCAATTAGTGAAGTATTTAGACTGTTGATATCGACGAGCATTGCTGACCATCGAGCCAACAATTAGCAAAGTATTTAGACTGGTGATACCTGTCAATTAGCGAGATGTTTAGACTGTGGATACCTGTCAATGAGCGAAGTGTTTAGACTGTTGATACCTGTCAATTATCGAAGTGTTTAGACTGTTGATACCTGTCAATTAGCGAAGTGTTTAGACTGGTGATGCCTTTCAACTAGCAAAGCTAGACTGGTCTAACATTTCAATTAGCAAAGTTTTTAGACTGGTGTAACATTTCAATTAGCAAATTGTTTAGACTGGTGTAACATTTCAATTAGTAAAGTGTTTAGACTGGTGATACCTGTCAATCAGCAAGTGTTTAGACTGTTGATACCTGTCAACTAGCAAGGTATTTAAACTGGTGATACCTGTCAATTAGCGAAATGTAGACTGTATATACCTGTCAATTAGCGAAATGTAGACTGTATATACCTGTCAATGAGCGAAGTGTTTAGACTGGTGGTGCCTTTCAACTAACAAAGTGTTTAGATTGGTGATACCTGTCAATAAGCGAAGTGTTTAGATTGGTGATACCTGTCAATTTGCAAAGCGTTTATACTGTTGATACCTGTCAATTAGCGAAGTCTTTAGACTGTTGAGACCTGTCGATAAGCGATGATATCGACGAGTGTTGCTGACTATAGTGTCAGCACTAAGCGATGTGTTTAGGCTATTGAGATCAACGAGCGTTGATGACCATCATGCCAACAATTTTAGAAGTGTTGAGACTGTTGATATTTGTCAATTAGCTAAATATTTATACTTTTGGTATTTGGATGTGTTGGACTATTTCGTTTACAGGTGTTGGTGTCGGCGCACAGTGCTGAGTAAGGTACCAGAGATTAGTCACGTGATTATATCCAGAGTTTTGGATTTGTTGACTAGTTAACAATTAGCATTATGGATAAACGTATGTCAACTTTATTGATATAAGCGTTCACTGCTTACAGTAGCGCTAGTGTTCTTACTTCGAGACATCTGTATTTTGGTGAAAACCAGCAGCTTTGGTAAGCAGCATGGAAACGTGTCCAGTATGTTGCAGTCCCTTTAGGAAGCCAAAATTACTGCCATGTTTAGACACTGTTTGTTTCACTTGTTTGGATGAACACGTGGTTAAAAAAGGACGTGCGAACATGACGTTTCCGTGTCCGGTTTGTGACATTGACCTTCCGATACCAGATGGTGGCATCACCAACTTTGAAGACAATCAGCACATTAAAGGAGAACAGGCGATGGGAAGTGTCAAAGAGACACAGTTACCATGTGAGGTAGATCTAATATCACTTACTTATCCTTCTTTACATGTAATTAAACATTTTTTGCGAACAATGTAGACCAAGATCAGCATGCTCATTTGCGCAGTGTTATCTTTATCTATAATGTTTAATAACCAATTATTTATTTTGTAAACATTTTACTCCGTACATTTCTTGAACTTAACGCCGTGTTAAGGCCGTGACTATTTCGGTTATGTCATGTTATTCACAATTACCTAAAAACGAATGTTCGAGCCGGGGTTCGGACTGAAAACCCTTGTATTGATAGCGCTGACCCTTATGGACTGAGCTATCCCGGACTTTCATAGGTCAATTTCAATAATACCTAATTCCTTTTAAACTGACCTTGTATCTATGCAACATGCTACAGTTAAATCAACACGACCGAAACTACATTATTCTCTATTAACTTACAGTGTTATTTATGTATTCAACATGTTACAGTTTAATCTACACGACCGATACTACATAATTCACTGTAAACTGTCATTGTTATGTATTCAACATGCGACAGTTTAATTTACATGACCGATACTACATAATTCACTGTTAATTGCCATTGTTATGTATTCAACATGCGACAGTTTAATTTACACGACCGATACTACATAATTCACTGTTAACTGCCATTGTTATGTATTCAACATGTTACAGTTTAATGTACACGACCGATACTACATAATTCACTGTTAACTGCCATTGTTATGTATTCAACATGTTACAGTTTAATGTACACGACCGATACTACATAATTCACTGTTAACTGCCATTGTTATGTATTCAACATGTTACAGTTTAATTTCCACGACCGATACTACATAATTCACTGTTAACTGTCATTGTTATGTATTCAACATGTTACAGTTTAATTTACACGACCGATACTACATAATTCACTGTTAACTGCCATTGTTATATTTTCAACATGTTACAGTTTAATCTACACGACCGATACTACATAATTCACTGTTAACTGCCATTGTTATGTATTGAACATGTTACAGTTTAATTTCCACGACCGATACTACATAATTCACTGTTAACTGCCATTGTTATGTATTCAACATGTTACAGTTTAATTTACACGACCGATACTACATAATTCACTGTTAACTGCCATTGTTATATTTTCAACATGTTACAGTTTAATTTACACGACCGATACTACATAATTCACCGTTAACTGCCATTGTTATGTATTCAACATGTTACAGTGTAATCTACACGGCCGATACTACATAATTCACTGTTAACTGCCATTGTTATATTTTCAACATGTTACAGTTTAATTTACACGACCGATATTACATAATTCACTGTAAACTGTCATTGTTATGTATTCAACATGCGACAGTTTAATCTACATGACCGATACTACATAATTCACTGTTAATTGCCATTGTTATGTATTCAACATGCGACAGTTTAATTTACACGACCGATACTACATAATTCACTGTTAACTGCCATTGTTATGTATTCAACATGTTACAGTGTAATCTACACGGCCGATACTACATAATTCACTGTTAACTGCCATTGTTATATTTTCAACATGTTACAGTTTAATTTACACGACCGATACTACATAATTCACTGTAAACTGCCATTGTTATGTATTCAACATGCGACAGTTTAATTTTAACCTTCGGTCTCGTAAGATATCGATGCTTGTAGTGCAATACAAAGCCTTTTATCGCTCCCGCAACGTAATATTCCGTATGAATTCAACATACTACAGTTTAATTTACACGACCGATACTATTAACATGTTACAGTTGAATTTACACGACCAATTTTACATAATTCTCTGTAAACTGCCATTGTTATGTATTCAACATGTTACAGTTTAATTTACACGACCGATACTACATAATTCACTGTTAACTGTCATTGTTATGTATTCAACATATTACAGTTTAATTTACACGACCGATACTACATAATTCACTGTTAACTGTCATTGTTATGTATTCAACATACTACAGTTTAATTTACACGCCCGATACTACATAATTCACTGTTAACTGTCATTGTTATGTATTCAACATGTTACAGTTTAATTTACACGACAGATACTACATAATTCACTGTTAACTGTCATTGTTATGTATTCAACATACTACAGTTTAATTTACACGACCGATACTACATAATTCACTGTTAACTGTCATTGTTATGTATTCAACCTAATACTACAGTTTAATTTACACGACCGATACTACATAATTCACTGTTAATTGCCATTGTTATGTATAAAACATACTACAGTTTAATTTACACGACCGATACTACATAATTCCTTGTAGACTGCCATTGTTATGTATTCAACATGTTACAGTTTAATTTACACGACAGATACTACATAATTCTCTGTAGACTGCCATTGTTATGTATTCAACATGTTACAGTTTAATCTACACGACCGATACTACATAATTCGCTGTAAACTGCCATTGTTATGTATTCAACATGTTACAGTTTAATCTACACGACCGATACTACATAATTCACTGTTAACTGCCATTGTTATGTATTCAACATACTACAGTTTAATATACACGACCGATACTACCTTATTCACTGTTAACTGCCATTGTTATGTATTCAACATGCTACAGTTTAATTTACACGACCGATACTGCATAATTCACTGTTAACTGCCATTGTTATATTTTCAACATGTTACAGTTTAATTTACACGCCCGATACTACATAATTCACTGTTAACTGCCATTGTTATGTATTCAACATGTTACAGTTTAATTTACACGACCGATACTACATAATTCACTGTAAACTGCCATTGTTATGTATTCAACATGCTACAGTTTAATCTACACGACCGATACTACATAATTCACTGTTAACTCCCATTGTTATGTATTCAACATGTTACAGTTTAATTTACACGACCGATACTACATACTTCACTGTTAACTGACATTGTTATGTATTCAACATGTTACAGTTTAATCTACACGACCGATACTACATAATTCACTGTTAACTGACATAGTTATGTATTCAACATGTTACACTTTAATTTACACGACCGATACTACATAATTCACTGTTAACTGCCATTGTTATGTATTCAACATGTTACACTTTAATTTACACGACCGATACTACATAATTCACTGTTAACTGCCATTGTTATGTATTCAACATACTACAGTATAATTTACACGAAGGTAATTCAACTTACCTTGCTATGTATTCAACATGCTACAATTTAACTTACACGACCTATACTACCCAATTCCTTGTAAACTTGTTATGTATTCAACATACTACAGTTTAATTTACACGACCGATACTGCATACTTCTCTATGCAACTACCATTATTATGTATTCACCATGCTACATTTTAATTTACACGACCGATACTACATAAGTCTCTGTTAACTGTCATTGTTATGTATTCAACATAATACAGTTTAATTTACACGGCCGATTCTACATAATTTACTGTTAATTGCCATTGTTATGTATTCAACATGTTACAGTTTAATTTATACGACCGATACTACATAATTCACTATTAACTGCCATTGTTATATATTCAACATGTTACAGTTTAATCTACACGACCGATACTACATAATTCATTGTTAATTGCCATTGTTATGTATTCAACATGCTACAGTTTAATTTAAACGACCGATACTACATAATTCGCTGTTAATTGCCATTGTTATGTATTCAACATGTTACAGTTTAATTTACACGACCGATACTACATAGTTCACTGTTAACTGCCATCGTTATGTATTCAACATGTTACAGTGTAATCTACACGACCGATACTACATAATTCACTGTTAACTGCCATTGTTATGTATTCAACATGTTACAGTTTAATATACACGACTGATACTACATAATTCACTGTTAATTGCCATTGTTATGTATTCAACATATTACAGTTTAATTTACACGACCGATACTACATAATTCACTGTTAATTGCCATTGTTATGTATTCAACATGCTACAGTTAACTTACACGACCGATACTACATAATTTAATGTAAACTGCCATTGTTATGTATTCAACATGCTACAGTTTAACTTACACGACCGATTCTACATAATTCCTTGTAGACTGCCATTGCTATGTATTCAACATACTACAGTTTAACTTACACGACCGATACTACCCAATTCCTTGTAAACTTGTTATGTATTCAACATGGTACAGTTTAATTTACACGACCGATACTGCATACTTCTCTATGCAACTACCATTGTTATGTATTCACCATGCTACATTTTAATTTAAACAACCGATACTACATTATTTGATGTATCTTAATTGGTGTATATAAATGTATATATCGTGATTTCTGTACATATATTTATATATATCGTGATTGCTGAAAATATATGAACATATAGCATCACGTATAGCCATGTATGTTTGTGGGTGAAAATTGTTTATTTTTCTCATTGAAATCAGACGAATATACGTCGCTGGGCCATAGGAGTGATTGCTTCTACAGCGAAGTTTAGGCCTGATTTTAATAAGAATGATGAATAGAATACATTTACATTTACATGCACAACATAATGTAGGAGAAGATCGAAAGCTTTTGTGAGACGGTGCGGACGCACAGATTGATTAATTGGTGTTTAACGCAGTTTTCAACAATTCTGTCATTGTCATTTCACAGCGGCCAATGTTCATACCCATGTATTTCTAGACTTACTAACACAATTCCTCCACACATGCGGACGCACATGTTTGCCTGATTCTTTACTGTTATCACAGGCAGACACCGTTTGTATGCATAACTCATTCCAGGTATGTGAAGAAAAGCTGGACGCTGTGCAGCGATGCCTAGACTGTGAACAAAATTTCTGTAAGGTCTGCAGTAAAGCCCATCTACGTCTGAATATTGCTAAGAATCACACCTTTGTCAAGATAGGGAGTACAGAAGGAAGACGATTTCTCATGTCCACGGCTTACTGCGATAAACACAAGAACGAGGAAATGACGTTTTACTGCCGCACTTGTCTCGTGCCAGTTTGCATGCGATGTCGTTTAACTGTCCACGAAGACCATACGACAGAAGACCTTGTCGATTTTGCAACAAAGACGAGAAAGGAATTACGAGTATCGCTAGACGAGAACAAAGGTTACAGATTCTCCATGTTAAATGAAATTGAAGAAATGCGATGTTACAAGGAGCGAGTTGAAAACCGGAAGCAGTCCGTCAGCCAATCTCTTCAAGCCAGACGACAGCAGTTTCACAATGCAGTGGACAGGATATGCGATCAGATGGCAGCGAAACTTCAAAAGGAGGCGAATTTTGAAACTGGTAGGGTGGAGGAAGATAAGGAACAAATGGAGCATGATATGTTGATTCTGTCGAACAAAATAGCGACTGCCAATCAGATGGTTGATTTCGGTTCCGATATGGAGATAGCAAAACGACGGCAGAACATCCTTGAAAGTCTAGCCTACTCTAGAAAGGAGGTGCCGTTGAGTCTGACAGGTGTGAAAATGAACATTGACTTTTCGTACCAAAACCAAGCAGAAAACAGTTTGAAGTATCTGATCGGGAGACTTTCAACCGAAATTATACCGCCGACATATATCAACGTTATTGAAGTATCGACATTCCGTGTGGAAAATACCTCTGACGTGATCAATTCAATTTGCCCGTCACCGGATGGTAAATGTTGGGTCGCCTGTGGATGGAAATCAGACATCATGTTATTCGACCATCACGGGGAGGTAACCAAGGTTAAGAACGTTGGTCGTGACGTAGATTTCCTTGCCATTGATTCGGACGGTAATTCGTACGTGTCCTGTAGAGAGGAACACGCTGTCAAACGGTTCGATCGCAACTTCCGGCGTCGTATAGCCACGTTGAATATCGAATACCCACGTGGTATAGCGACGACGAATGATAACAAGCTTATTATATGTGCCAATAAAACAACCACATACTTCGAGTACGAGGAGGAACATGAAAACAAGGTTTTAAAACTTGGTCCGGACGGGGATGAATCGAAAGAGCTGAAGAATCCAACACTTTGTTTTAAATACCCTATTAGGGTTGCTGTTAATTACGACGATGAACTGTGCGTTTCTGATAACCTCCAAAACGCGGTGTTATTTCTTAGACCAAGTGGAGAACTTAAAGGTGTGTACACGGGTGAGCGTCCAAGCAATGAGATAGCTCTTGTTGGAGCGCCCAGAGTGAAGACTGGGAACAATACGTCAACACCTAGACCGGGTGCTGTTAGTTTTAAACTACCAGAGAGTCGACAGGAACAAGATGGTCCTCTTTCCGAAACTCCTAACTCTATTCTCGATAAAACAAATACCCCACCTAACAGTATAAAAACAAAGGGAACCAGAGAGACCAGTGGTAAAGAGCTGGCTCCCCTTAACATGAGTTATGAAGACACGTTCGTTTCCAGCGTTACCATAGATACACTTCGTAAACAGACCGCAAGTATACAGACGAATAGTCAGTCAGACAAAGTTCTAATGCGAGCAAGAGCGTTGTCTGGTTTGTCGGGCGGGGCTGACGTGGCCAGCGTCACCTGTGTTAGCACGGATACTGGTTTCCAACAACAACTGCCACCGTTTGATCCACGTGGTATAACATGTGACCGGTATGGTCACGTGATTGTGGCGGATTACAGCAGTAATATGGTTCATCTTCTGGACAAACACGGGCGGTTTCTGGTGTATCTACTAACTGAAGCAGACGGGATATTTGGACCGACTTCTGTCGCTGTTGATAAACATGGGTTGTTGTGGGTGGGTGGCGGCGATGCAACGATAAAGATATATCGTTATATTAATGCAGAAACAGAAATAAGTATATGAACTTAATTACCTTAGCGTATTCATGTCAAGTATATATTAATATATTTATGTGCATCCATGATACATTATTCAAACGGATTTTTCATCTTGAGTTATTACCAATTGGCTAACAATGCAGAGCTAGGTGAGCGCGTATGTACACGATTAGCACAGGTCGTCATTGCCTCTTCGTTTTTTTTCCACATTTTGTCCACATTGAACTGTCGGGTTATATCGTTCGACTTGGAAAGTAGAGCACAGAGCATATTTACGTCCGTCAACCGGGGATGGTACAAGTTGGCTTTTGTGAACAATGTAAATCCAGATCAAGATATACAATGTTCATATTTTGGGATTTATTTTGGGTCTTTATGTATTTGGGGTTTATTTGTGTTCTATTAGTTACAAATTATGGATAACTATATACTTACCAATACAATACAATATATATCGTCTTACGTACCTTGTAAATATTGGCCTCGACTCACACAAATAGGCCGTAGGTCATCTACCTCCCGATTTAATTCAAATCAACCCACAAAGTCTTACAGCAAGATCACAGTTTTACTACCTACCAGCAGATGATCGAATACTCTCTATTGATTTGACAGCAAGCAGTGCAGATCCCGATGAGACTGTGCATGTTAACAGCCTGACCAGGAGCTACATCAATCTTAAAATCCCAAATGTCTATTTGCCTCTATCGAGGGTAATATGAAGACCTCACTGAGTTGTTCTCTGACTGGTTAACACTTTCTCACATACAGCAAATATGCAGCAAACGACTTTGAAAATATCTAGGCAAAGAAGTGAAAACATCTCTATCAATGAAAGTAAAATGATTGAATATAGTTGAAAATATCTAGGCAAAAATAGCAATTTCTCATTTTGCCACAATGTTTTCAAAAGTTGTCTCCTGAAGAGGAGCCAAACGCGTCTGTATATGGGAAAGGGTTAACAGTCTTACATTGTATTCATTCTATGGATCTATTGTTTGATTGATTGATTGTTTACTAAACGTGTGTTTCTAGGCTTTCTCGCCATCAGTAAACCACTCAACATTCTCCACTATAACTTGCTACCTTTACAATTATAATATATATCCCATTGGAAGATGACGCTCGTTAAAATTGCCTTTGTAAAACATTGGAATGAATAAATGCTGTAGCCGAGGTTCGAACTTGTGACCCCTGAATTTATAGCAGGATTAGATATGAAAGTCGAGGTTCGAACTCGTGACCCTAATTGATAGCATGATTAGATACGGAAGTCGAGGTTCGATTCGCAACCCCTGAATTGATAGCATGATTAGATACGGAAGTCGTGGTTCGATGCAACCCCTGAATTGATAGCATGATTAGATATGGAAGTCGGGGTTCGATTCGCAACCCCTGAATTGATAGCATGATTAGATATGAAAGTCGAGGTTCGATTCGCAACCCCTGAATTGATAGCATGATTAGATACGGAAGTCGAGGTTCGATTCGCAACCCCTGAATTGATGACATAATGAGATACGGAAGTCGAGGTTTGATTCGCAACCCCTGAATTGATAGCATAATTAGATACGGAAGTCGAGGTTCGATTCGCAACCCCTGAATTGATAGCATAATTAGATACGGAAGTCGAGGTTCGATTCGCAACCCCTGAATTGATAGCATGATTATATATGGAAGTCGAGGCTCGAACTCGTAGCCCCTGAATTAATAGCATGATTATATATGGATGTCGAGGTTCGAACTCGTGACCCCTGAATTGAAAGCATGATTATATATGGATTCGAGGTTCGAACTTGTGACCCCTAATTGATAGCATGATTATATATGGAAGTCGAGGCTCGAAATCGTGACCCCTGAATTGATAGCATGATTATATATGGAAGTCGAGGCTCGATTTCGTGACCCCTGAATTGATAGCATGATTATATATGGAAGTCGAGGCTCGAACTCGTAGCCCCTGAATTAATATCATGATTATATATGGATGTCGAGGTTCGAACTCGTGACCCCTGAATTGATAGCATGATTATATATGGATTCGAGGTTCGAACTTGTGACCCCTAATTGATAGCATGATTATATATGGAAGTCGAGGCTCGAAATCGTGACCCCTGAATTGATAGCATGATTATATATGGAAGTCGAGGCTCGATTTCGTGACCCCTGAATTGATAGCATGATTATATATGAAAGTCGAGGCTCGAACTCGTGACCCCTGAATTGATAGCATGCATATATATGGATGTCGAGGTTCGAACTCGTAGCCACGGCTCGAACTAGTAGCCCCTGAATTGATAGCATGGTATATATGGAAGTCGAGGCTCGAACTCGTAGCCCCTGAATTGATAGCATTCTTATATATGGATGTCGAGGTTCGAACTCGTGACCCCTAATTGATAGCATGATTATATATAGAAGTCGAGGCTCGAACTCGTGACCCCTGAATTGATAGTATGCTTATATATGGATGTCGAGGTTCGAACTCGTGACCCCTAATTGATAGCATGATTATATATGGAAGTCGATGCTCGAACTCGTGACCCCTGAATTGATAGCATGATTATATATGGATGTCGAGGTTCGAACTCGTAGCCCCTGAATTGATAGCATGATTATATATGGATGTAGAGATTCGAACTCGTAGCCCCTGAATTGATAGCATGATTAGATATGGAATTCGAGGTTTGAACTCGTGGCCCCTGAATTAGTTTAAACTTATTTATTTTAAATCGATTGCGAAACAAGCTTTAAGCTTATATTAATCACGCTCGATGTCTGCTTCCTGGATACTTAACCAGTACTCGCGCCGATTGTGTGGAAAAATCCCAAAGTCAGGACCCGCTCATCACGGGACTCGAACCAGGGACCTTTGATGTGAGAGGCCGACGCTCTACCTCTGCACCACTGTCTTCCCCCGAATTAATAGCATGATTAGAAATGGAACTCGAGGTTCGATCTCGTGACCCCTGAATTGATAGCATGATTATATATGGATGTCGTGGCTTCTTGATCAATATACACGTGTCTCTTAATTAGGAAGTCTCAAAGAAAGATTAGTTTTAACCCTGTCAAACATACAGCAAATCTGCAACTAACGACTTTAAAAAATCTAGGCAAAAGTATAGAAACTTTCTTTAACTGAAAACTTTAAAAATCTTCTTGTACAAAAGTTCTAGCCCGATTTGAAAATAATTTCGCACAAATGTTCACTGGGTTACCTTCAACCAATAGTGTAAATTATTCCAATCCGTTGAAAAGCCTGGCCTCCAGTCGGTGTGGTTTGTTTTCCTTATATGTATTATAGTGAAAACTTGAAAATCTTCTTTGTACAAAAGCACTTGATTTATTTGATTCGTTGAAAAACATGGCCAGCATAGGGCGTGGCTTATTCCCCTTAAATGTATCTTTATAGTGACATTTTAAAAAATCTTCTATTCCAAACGTTAAGGCATGAATGTATAGTAATTACTTGTGTGACCTTCTACCAAGATCGTTAAAAAAATTCGATCCGTTAATGAGCGGGCGATGCTTGTTTTCTTCGTATGCATAGAGTAAGAACATTGAAACGACCTAATTGCTATTAAATCAGGTGAGCGATCCATGACCATCACGGCTCTCTTATTTTTTGTGTTGTCTTTCATCACGTTTGCCAAGTTGTTTTCAAAGTCGTCTGCTGCAAATTTGTTATATGTTTGAAAGGGTTCATCACTCGTATGTAAAATATAACTCAAAGGGTAGACTACTACAACACGAGAAATAAATGTAAGTACCTTTTATTCCCAGTGACTGCAATCCGTCTCTATTATGTCTGCAGTAAGTCAAAGCATGACACACATTAAACAACGAATTGTCTATTTTATAGGTTGTAATGACGAGATATAGTCTTATACGTTAACAAGATACAAGATAATATATGTTCATTCGTAAACAGCGAAATATTATATTTTCATTCGTAAACAGCGATATATTATATTTTCATTCGTAAACAGCGAAATATTATATTTTCATTCGTAAACAGCGATATATTATATTTTCATTCGTAAACAGCAAAATATTATATTTTCATTCGTAAACAGCGAAATATTATATTTTCATTCGTCAACACCAAAATATTATATTTTCATTCGTAAACAGCGAAATATTATATTTTCATTCGTCAACAGCGAAATATTATAATATTATAAGAAGGCATCACACATTTCAGACGTCATTTGTGTGTAGTTTAACCACACATTTCAGGCGTCATTTGTGTGAAGTCTAACCACACATTTCAGACGTCATTTGTGTGTAGTCTTAACTACACATTTCAGACGTCATTCGTGTGTAGTCTTAACTACACATTTCAGACGTCATTTGTGTGTAGTCAAACGGAAATAATTAGAGGAAGTAGAACTTGTGAGAGAAAACTGTATGGAGTTTATCTTTTGCCTAGCAGTATACATTTAAAGAAATATATATATATATATATATATATATATATATATATATGTATATAATCAAAATGACAGGGGTATTCAATTTTGAAATTTTGTAAGAAGATACAGCTTCGCTAGAACATCCTACACATTATTTTTCAGAATGTATTTTTCATATGTTCCACGTGACACTGCCAGAGTACATACTAAAAGAAACGCAATTAGCAAACTTCCGCACATGGTCACTAGTGCTACAATTATGTTATCTGAAGTCACACTATCGATGCTAAATCGATCACTAAATGTTTTTGTAATGGGAACTTCCGGTTCACCAGATTGTTCGTCTTTCTCCATTCCTAATTCTATGAGCGAAGGGACTATTTTAGTCCAGAATGTGATATACGGCTCTCGGAAATACATCCGCGAAAATAATCCATCGGATGTGATGTCGAGATAAGATGACGTACTTTCCGTGTATTCATGCCACTCTGTGAATCCATCTAACTGCGTATTTCCGGAAGGATTTCTATAATAAAGAAAATAAACCAGTAGATATCAGGTGACATATTACTGTCATTGTGTATGGGTCCAGCACCTTGTGACAAAATTGAGGGCTAATTTTAGGGCTATATTTAAGAAATATAAGGTCTAAAATAAGGAAATTTAGGGCAATATTTTAGAAATTTTAGGATTATAATTTTTAATTTTAGAACTCAAATACGGCCCTGGCTGATCTGGATATACATTGGTAGCAAATACCTTATTTTTGGTTGTTTGAGAGTGCTGCTCATTTTAGCAGCAATGACCTTGACCCTAGAGACCCCCAAAACAATGTCAAGCTTACCGCATACCTGTGGACCCCCCACCCCCCCCCCCCCCCCCCACACACACACATACGCACGTCATTCAGTTCAAATTATCCTTCAAACCTCTTCTCGTCTTAGACCAATGGACCAATTTTAAAATAATATCACAGGAATGTTTCTTTAAAATTGTCTAAATAATTGAATTATATGAAGAACTTTTGAAACTGTGGCATAAAGAAAATGGGAAAATGTTTTCCATATATGTGTAAAATTAAAGCTATTTTAAGTTGTATTCAATCAGGTTTTATATCTTTACAAAAACAGGAGAAATTGCTTTTCTTTTGCCAAAATGTTTTCAAAAACCAACTTCTGCAAATACATCAAAAAGTGTTTGAAGTTGTAAATTATTTAAGTTCACCTAACTTTCATGAAATTTGCTTTTTTTCCAAATCTTTTTAAAATGTACATACATTTTTTAAACAGGATGTCTTGGAGTTGTTGCGGGTAAAACAAATAGGTAAACACTCGGGTGAATGATTCTGGGCAATGATGGTTATCCTATTGTTTAACATGTATTTTGATACTTGGTAATTAGACATTATTTGCATATGTATTTCTCATGTTTTATGTGTATACATAACTGAAATTGGCATTGCATTTTAACTGTTTCCCTTGTGACGTTTTTTCTTTTACTAGAACTTGTAATGTTTATACCAATTTCCTTCATAATGCATAGTTGTTCACATATTATACATGTATATCTATGCAAAGGCAGATGTTTGTACAGTTTTGTGTACCCAAACAAATGAAGTACCTTCAGCGCTTTGATATTTTCCTGGTTGTATATCCTATTTTATCCTTTTCTACAAAAGTGATATAGTTTTCTAGCATTTCTACAGTCAATGTCGAACCATTTTGGATTTTTATTTTTATTTTTTCAAACAGTTTTACGTTTTTCATACCTTTCACAGGTAACTTGTCGCAGTTTCAGGTAATATATTTGCCGTTCCGCCTGTGATAGTATTTATAAAATGTTTATCAACTTCGTCTGTATGCGATAATCGTTCCAAAACATCGTTAATTGTACTGATATCTAAATTGTAGAAGCATAATCACCATTCCACATTTCTATCTTTTGTGAGCTGACATGTTTAAATGTTGGTTTGATTGATGACTTTGCTCTAAAACTGAATGTCAAAGAACAATGCACATCTGATAAAAGAGGCGAAAATTCATCAACATCAAAAGAATTGACGAAATGCAATGCTTTAGATAAGGATATTACGTAAAATCAACAACCGAGATTTCCATTCGACTTAACTTGCCCTCAAATTTGTCATGAAAAGATCTGCCATTTTATAAAAGAAGGTTGACTTACAAAATGAAACCAAGACTTTGCCTGAACAGTTAGCAGACGTATCTAAGGATATTCAGTAAATTGAATATTCATGAAGTTTGTTTACTTCTAAACAAAGCATCACCACTATCAATAACATTATTGTAAACAATAATTGTTTCAAATATGCGTTCAGCTGTGTAAACTATAACTTGCATGTTGGAAGTACGTGCATTATTATCGCCCATTATGATTAAACATGTATACTTAACATTTTATATGATTGCAGTTCCGCATAAATTGCATTTAAATTCCTCTCTTGAAAAAATTTAAAATGTTCTGGAAGTAAAAAGACATTACCAAAGATCAAATCTTAATCGGTATTAAATATTAATTTAGAAACTTTAAACCACTGGACAGTTATATTTAGTTTCTAGAAATGTACAATATTTATAAATATCAAGTTTACAAAGGTACCTATTCCTAATCAATATCAAAATTCGCAACACACTGCCTAAAGTACGGAGAGACTACACTTTGAACCACAAACATTTAATCAAGCAAATGTTAGATATTAGGTTTGGTTAATTTCGACCACCGAGACTGTCCTATATGTCACTATTACCAGCTTGAAGGGGACCTTCTTTCCGGTATGATAGGATCGAAGAGCTGGCTCTCTTGGGAGGTTTGACCTCACGTCCATTGACGAAGTGTCTGTCTTTTACAAACACAGCACGTTGATCACTCCTTAGTGCGGCACGTATAATAAGGGGTAAAGCTGCTTCTGCCTTTGTTTGCTTTCGTGAGGGAACTATTCTTGTATGCTAAAAGAAATTGACCTGATTTCCGGACATGTTTGAAGAACACTGAAAGATTTGCCACAACAGGTGAAGTCTACTAGCACATTTCGTGGTAGTTTGTGATTGCTACAGTGAAATACGTAGAAATGTATTTGGTGATATATTTGAAAATGTCGACTTTGTACCCCTGTATCACCGAATTAAAGTTGTGTTTTTTATGAAACATCATGTGCGAAAGTTATGTAAATATGTTGCAAAAGCGTTTTGCCATAGGAGGAGTTTTATATATAATCACCGATGAAGACATCGTTTGTTCGTTCATTCGTACATTCGTTCATTCATCCATTCAATCATTCATTCGGGGGATTCACGATGTATTTGTTGTTAAGTTGAGTGACTGGCTGATTGATGAATTGAATGATTGATTGATTTGCTCGCTGTTTGATAACTCTGTTCATGTTGATATAATAAGATAAGATAAGATTTTTTTTTATTAACGTGACCTGTGTGAATTTACACACATTGTATACAAATGTTACCACACCCGGCCCATTGGGCCTATAAGTCACCATAACATATATACATAATATTAACTCATAAAGTCACATGAAAGTAGTTATTTACAGATATACAATAATGTGTCGTTTGCCAGTTTTATTTGAAGGCTGTATGTGAATATGACATTTACCTTTCGTTTCGGTAAAGGCTTTTCAAACATACATGTTATATTAATCACACAATTACACATGTTTTATTTTGCATCCGTGCTACGTCGCCTTTCAAGGAAGGGGCGTGATTAGCGGTTGCAACATTAAAACATATTTCAAAACATACGGGATAGGCAGTGAATGGTAATACTACCTGTATACACATGATTCGTTCAATTATGTGGATATTTCATATTTCATATTATATTATTGTACTCATATAATTGGGTTAATCCGATTTCCTTTCTTAAATACATAAAATAAATGAGCGCTTATAGCATTGATCACCAGTAATTGTATTTAGACTTATGTCAGTACCGTTACGGATTATCGTTCTATTAAGATGCATTAGTAGAATCCTTAAACATTATGTTAAAGCACGTTGCTTTCAAACGTACATCATACCTCCTAAAGTTATTAGCAACTCTGAAATATTGACGTCTTCGTTCGGGGATGCAATAACTGCATCTTGTACAAGCTGCAGCTTCGGTCTGCTCGAACGAGTATATAGACTCCACATTGATAAGAATACATGAACTTACGCACATATACATTACCTTTATATATAGTGACATATAGGCCCAAGGGGCCGGATGTTTTTCCAACAAACTTTGTATTATGTTTTATTATATGTTATACAAATGTCACTTTTATAAAAGATTTACTTACTTACTTACTTGCACACATTCGTATATTATGTCACGAATTCTTAAATTAATTGGTTCTCATATTTCTGCAGTTGGGGGGAAATTCCCAGACTACATTGCAAGTCACAACTGTTGGTTCGTGCAAGATGTACTTATGTACTCAATGCTGGATACCAGACTGCTGAAATCCGTACTATCTGCTTAGATATAGAACAAGCATCCATACGAGTTTCAAATGCTACTATATTCAATTTGCTCAAAAAGTACGACACACCGTAAGTGTTAGTCATAATAAAAAAAAATCTTACATGCACTGACTCCTGACCAACAAAAGCGTCCATTTTAAGTAGAAAACCAATGGATTTAATTTTCAAACACATTTGAACATGTGGTCTATTAAATGCTTATGACCTAACAGAAACTCGAATTATAGAATTGTATGGAAGAAAATAAGGACAAAAATGTTTAAAAAAATATTGGATGTAAGTATTGACTAGAGTTTAACCCCGTTATCCACAGTTGTCGCTTATTTACGCAACCATGTGTTTCCTGACTTTCTCGCACCAGTACTCCACACAAACTCTTCCGAGGCAACTAGCTACCATTGAATAGAGAAGACAAACCCTGTATTGTTATACCACTCACTGTTTCGGACTGAACTATGGAGACTCGACTTAAATACCCCGAGTGTCGTAGGTTTTGGATATTACTTTTCTGGTTAACACTAGGGATTGGCGGTCAATTAAAAATAACGGTCTAATTGTTATGAACCCGCACTCCCTTTACCTGATACAGATGCTTTCTGACGCCTGTTCTATTTGATTGCTAACAATGTAACAGCCCCCCCCCCCCCCCCTCATTATGTCATGATAAATACTAAACTCAATACATGTATGATATCATATTTTTATATTTCAATAAGGTTATTCTTAAATTTGACCTAGTGACCTAGTTTAGTACTTGACAACAGAGATTTAATGGAGAAAAATGTTCGGATGAACTTTCACAAAGATCAGAAGAAAAATGTGGCCTTAACAGTGTTAATAAAGTTACTATTAAATTTGACCTAGTGACCTAGTTTTTGACCCCCATGATCCAGTTTCGAACTTGACTGAGATTTGATGGGGACAAAAGTTCTGAGAATTTGCAATAAATATTGGGCGGAAAATGTGGCCTCTACAGTGTTTAGAAAGTTATTTCAACTAGACAGAGATTTGATAAAGACAAAAGTTCTGATGATTTGTCGTACAGATTGAAAGATAAATGGCCTCTAGTGTTAATAAAGTTATTATAAGATTTGACCTAGTTTAAGACCCCCATGAACCAGTTTCGAATTTTAGATTTGATGAAGACAAATGTTGCTATTAATTTTCAGAAAGATCGGAGGGAAAATGTGGCCTATACAGTGTTAATTAAGTTACTATTAAATTTGACCTAGTGACCTAGTTTTTGACTGCCATGACCCAGTTTCGAACATGACTGGGATATAATGAAGGCAAAAGTTCTGATGATTTGCAATAAAGATGAAAAATGTGGCCTCTAGAGTGTTCTGAAAGTTATTCTAAAATGTGACCATGTGACTTAGTGTATGACCCAAAAGACCCAGTAGACTGACATTTGATGAAGTTCTGATATAGTTTGTCATACAGATTGGCCTCTAGTGTGTTAATAAAGTTATAATACATTTTAACATAGTGACCTAGTATTTGGACCCCATGACACAGTTTAAAATTTGAGATTTGATGGAGACAAATGTTTAGATTAATTTTCATGAAGATTGGATAAAAAATAAGACTTCTACAGTCTTCACAAGGTTATTCTAACATTTGACCTAGTTAATAAGATATTGAGCCCCCATGACCCAATTTTGATTTTCTTTCCAAAATTTGATGGAGACAGATGTTATGATAAATATTAGTGAAGATTGGATGAAAAATATGACCTCTAGAGTCAATGTTAATCAAGGCTAAGATCTGCATATCCACCCATGACCCAGTGTTGGACATAAGATTTGATGGAAACCAACGTTATGATAAACTTTCATGAATATTGGATGAAAAATGTGACCTCTATGGGTCAACGGGTCAATGTTAATCAAGGTTAAGTTACCTAACCAAGGCTAAGTTCTGGCCAACGATGACATTGACCTTGGTCATTTTGACGTTGAATGATGTCCAATTACCCAAAAATATACCTGCCAAAGTTTCAGAAAATTCGACCAGGGGTTGCTGAGTAAATGAGAATTGAAAAAGTGGCCGCCGCCAGAAAAGTGACTGCTGTGTCTCACTCCACGTTCGTGAAAGAGACAAAAAGCGTCTGCATGGGGTTAACATATCACCAGGTAACCGGTTGTTGTTGTTGGGAAATAGCTATAGCCGACGCACAGAGATATCTAGTTCGATAGATTCCACGGTGTGAAATAAACGTCCGTCAACCCGCTGTAACAAAACATCTTTTGTTTATAAAATATGAATGATTTGGATGTGTAAATTGACCTGTCTCAATGGCACATAACAGAGAAATATGTAACAGTAAGAAAAAGATGGCAACATCAACAATGCTGCATGCACATTTCCGGTAGACAAGGTGGACTGATTGATTCATTGATTATTCAATGATTGATTTATTGATTGTTTAATGATTTATTTATTGATTGTTCAATGATTGTTTAATGATTTTTATTTATTGATTGTTTTATTGATTATTTAATGATTTATTTATTGATTGTTCAATTATTGATTTATTGATTATTCAATGGTTGATTTATTGATTGTTTAATGATTGATTTATTGATTGTTCAATGATTAATTTATTGATTGTTCAATGGTTGATTTATTGATTGTTAATGATTGAAGTATTGATTGTTCAATGATTGATTTATTGACTATTTAATGATTGATTTACTGATTGTTCAATGGTTGATTTATTGATTGTTTAATTATTGATTTATTGATTGTTCAATGATTGATTTATTGATTGTTCAATGATTGATTTATTGATTGTTCAATGGTTGATTTATTGATTGTTTAATGATTGATTTATTGATTGTTCAATGATTGATTGATTTATTATTTAATTATTGATTATTGATTGTTCAATGGTTGATTTATTGAGTTTAACTCTGTTTACCACACTATTTCAGTTATATAACGGCGCCTTGTGTTTCTCGTCTGTCTCGCCACTAGTAGTTAGCCAATTAATGAAAGACGGATACCGCTAGTCACAATGATTGTTATCGATCATCAGAAATATTGAATTAATATTGTTCGAGCTCACGACCCCTGGATTGAAAACCTTCGTCGTTACCGACTGAGCTATCTCGGCTAGACCCGATAGGTTAGGAACAATCTATGCATTTCGACAGAGTAGGATCGAAATTGACAAAATATAATTGTATGCGTGTTGTGGTTTCAACTTAAGTACGCTTCAGCTGTCACACATCAAACTGGTTATTACAAATGGGGGCATTGCAACCCTTTATGTCATTTAGTCACCCTGACAGTGTTCTTTCTTTTAGCGACACCATTGTGGGAAAAGCAACCCATGCATGGTTTGTTATTGCAATAGCGTGTAAGATATCAATGGCGAAATATATTATTATAATATAAACCTCTTCCGTGTTCAGGTTCATCTGTTTTTAAAACAAATAATGAAACGGATGTAATATATACAAAATCGGAAAATAACATTTAAATAATTGTCGGGGAAATGAGAATTTGCTTATACTATGATCAAATTCTTTAACCATTTCCACATACAACAAATCTGTAGCAGACGACTTGGTACAGTTTGGCCTCTCTCTAAAAAATGAATGTTTAATCATTAAGAAGAGTGGAAAACATTATGAAAAATCTGCTTCTTTTGCCACAAAATTGTCCAACGTCGTCTGCTTTAGATGCTCCAAAATGCGCCTTTATATGGGAAAGAGTTCACGTCGTGTTATTACGAATGGATACTACAGACACAATTGTATCAGCCATATTGGATTTTAACGTTGACAGATGATCGACCTAGCGAATTAAAGATAAATCTGACATACTCTCAGCTATGAACAAAAAAGGTAGAGCCACGACACGCGAAAACCGACCCACGGACGTTTTGCATTGATTGTTTTGGTGTTTAATGCCGTTTTCAACACCATTTCAGCTATATCACGGCGATACGGAAATATATCAGTACTTCTGGTCCATTTACCCTGACACCAGCCATTCAGTCGCAATGCGAAACCCCGCAACCCTGAACACCAAGGAGGGCAGCCATTACTACCCTTTTTAAAGTCTTTGGTAATCCCGGGGATCGAACCCAAGACCTCCCGCACCGAAGCGGACGCTCTACCACCACACCACCGAGGCGGTACAATTGTGTATGTACCTCTTAGAAGCGTGTTAACCTAGATGATTTAATTAGACCGCGCGGAAGCGAAGGTGAGTCAAAAGTCCCGATGGTCTCTTTTCAAATAATACTGCCAATTTGTTTCCCTGGTGTTTAAATATTTCATGATCTTTTAAAACTTCAGATTTCGTTTGCGAGTACGGTTAACCTGATGTATGGTGAAGTTTAATTGACCACGGTTTATCTGATGTATGGTGAAATTTAATTGACCACGGTTTATCTGATGTATGGTGAAGTTTAATTGACCACGGTTTATCTGATGTATGGTGAAGTTTAATTGACTGCGGTTTATCTGATGTATGGTGAAGTTTAATTGACCACGGTTTATCTGATGTATGGTGAAGTTGAATTGACCACGGTGTATCTGATGTATGGTGAAGTTTAATTGACCACGGTTTATCTGATGTATGGTGAAGTTGAATTGACCACGGTTTATCTGATGTATGGTGAAGTTTAATTGACGGCGGTTTACCTGATGTATGGTGAAGTTTAATTGACCACGGTTTATCTGATGTATGGTGAAGTTTAATTGACCACGGTTTACCTGATGTATGGTGAAGTTTAATTGACCACGGTTTATCTGATTTATGGTGAAGTTTAATTGACGGCGGTTTATCTGATGTATGGTGAAGTTTAATTGACGGCGGTTTATCTGATGTATGGTGAAGTTTAATTGACTGCGGTTTATCTGATGTATGGTGAAGTTTAATTGACCACGGTTTATCTGATGTATGATGAAGTTTAATTGACGGCGGTTTATCTGATGTATGGTGAAGTTTAATTGACCACGGTTTATCTGATGTATGGTGAAGTTTAATTGACGGCGGTTTATCTGATGTATGGTGAAGTTTAATTGACCACGGTTAACCTGATGTATGGTGAAGTTTAATTGACGGCGGTTTATCTGATGTATTGTGAAGTTTAATTGACCACGGTTAACCTGATGTATGGTGAAGTTTAATTGACCACGGTTTATCTGATGTATGGTGAAGTTCAATTGACCACGGTTTATCTGATGTATGGTGAAGTTTAATTGACGGCGGTTTACCTGATGTATGGTGAAGCTTAATTGACGGCGGTTTATCTGATGTATGGTGAAGTTTAATTGACCACGGTTAACCTGATGTATGGTGAAGTTTAATTGACGGCGGTTTATCTGATGTATGGTGAAGTTTAATTGACCACGGTTTATCTGATGTATGGTGAAGTTTAATTGACCACGTTTAACCTGATGTATTATTAAGGTTAATTGACCACGGTTAACCTGATGTATGGTGAAGTTTAATTGACGGCGGTTTACCTGATGTATTGTGAAGTTTAATTGACGGCGGTTTATCTGATGTATGATGAAGTTTAATTGACCACGGTTAACCTGATGTATGGTGAAGTTTAATTGACGGCGGTTAACCTGATGTATGGTGAAGTTTAATTGACGGCGGTTTACCTGATGTATGGTGAAGTTTAATTGACCACGGTTTACCTGATGTATGGTGAAGTTTAATTGACCACGGTTTACCTGATGTATGGTGAAGTTTAATTGACGGCGGTTTACCTGATGTATGGTGAAGTTTAATTGACCACGGTTTACCTGATGTATGGTGAAGTTTAATTGACCGCGGTTTACCTGATGTATGGTGAAGTTTAATTGACTGCGGTTTACCTGATGTATGGTGAAGTTTAATTGACCGCGGTTTACCTGATGTATGGTGAAGTTTAATTGACGGCGGTTTACCTGATGTATGGTGAAGTTTAATTGACCACGGTTTACCTGATGTATGGTGAAGTTTAATTGACGGCGGTTTACCTGATGTATGGTGAAGTTTAATTGACCACGGTTTACCTGATGTATGGTGAAGTTTAATTGACCGCGGTTTACCTGATGTATGGTGAAGTTTAATTGACGGTGGTTTACCTGATGTATGGTGAAGTTTAATTGACGGTGGTTTACCTGATGTATGGTGAAGTTTAATTGACGGCGGTTTACCCGATGTATGGTGAAGTTTAATTGACGGCGGTTTACCTGATGTATGTTGAAGTTTAATTGACCACGATTTACCTGATGTATGGTGAAGTTTAATTGACCACGGTTTACCTGATGTATGGTGAAGTTTAATTGACCACGGTGTACCTGATGTATGGTGAAGTTTAATTGACGGCGGTTTACCTGATGTATGGTGAAGTTTAATTGACCGCGGTTTACCTGATGTATGGTGAAGTTTAATTGACCACGGTTTACCTGATGTATGGTGAAGTTTAATTGACTGCGGTTTACCTGATGTATGGTGAAGTTTAATTGACGGCGGTTTATCTGATGTATGGTGAAGTTTAATTGACTGCGGTTTACCTGATGTATGGTGAAGTTTAATTGACCGCGGTTTACCTGATGTATGGTGAAGTTTAATTGACTGCGGTTTACCTGATGTATGTTGAAGTTTAATTGACCACGGTTTACCTGATGTATGGTGAAGTTTAATTGACGGCGGTTTACCTGATGTATGGTGAAGTTTAATTGACCACGGTTTACCTGATGTATGGTGAAGTTTAATTGACGGCGGTTTACCTGATGTATGGTGAAGTTTAATTGACCACGGTTTACCTGATGTATGGTGAAGTTTAATTGACCGCGGTTTACCTGATGTATGGTGAAGTTTAATTGACGGTGGTTTACCTGATGTATGGTGAAGTTTAATTGACGGTGGTTTACCTGATGTATGGTGAAGTTTAATTGACGGCGGTTTATCTGATGTATGGTGAAGTTTAATTGACGGCGGTTTACCTGATGTATGTTGAAGTTTAATTGACCACGATTTACCTGATGTATGGTGAAGTTTAATTGACCACGGTTTATCTGATGTATGGTGAAGTTTAATTGACCACGGTGTACCTGATGTATGGTGAAGTTTAATTGACGGCGGTTTACCTGATGTATGGTGAAGTTTAATTGACCGCGGTTTACCTGATGTATGGTGAAGTTTAATTGACCACGGTTTACCTGATGTATGGTGAAGTTTAATTGACTGCGGTTTACCTGATGTATGGTGAAGTTTAATTGACGGCGGTTTATCTGATGTATGGTGAAGTTTAATTGACTGCGGTTTACCTGATGTATGGTGAAGTTTAATTGACCGCGGTTTACCTGATGTATGGTGAAGTTTAATTGACTGCGGTTTACCTGATGTATGTTGAAGTTTAATTGACCACGGTTTACCTGATGTATGGTGAAGTTTAATTGACCGCGGTTTACCTGACGTATGGTGAAGTTTAATTGACGGCGGTTTACCCGATGTATGGTGAAGTTTAATTGACCGCGGTTTACCTGATGTATGGTGAAGTTTAATTGACGGCGGTTTACCTGATATATTGTGAAGTTTAATTGACCGCGGACAAGCGCATACATCATTCCGTTTACTGCACGCGACACCATGGTTACAGATTTGTCGAATACAGTAGGCCGAATGGTGCATTCAAAGTCCTCGGTCCAAAAATATATATTTATTAGTTAGTATCTCTCTTTTAACATAACATAACCTGACAATTGAAAGAATAGTCTAGCGAAGGCGCCTTTGCCCATTGATTATACTCCAATGTTACTTAAACGAGACATTCACGTTTGGCAAGGTACACTTCCTAGCCTATTACTGGTTTGTTTGCCCAGGTCCTAGGGTTCTGTCGTCGTAATATAACTGGAATAATGTTAAAACATACAAACCACAATAAACCAATTCAAACAAACCTGAGTGGGAATATTTCCACCGAAATCGTTTACAGTGTAAAAAAGTATCTTACCCGTTTTTGACAAAATTTGACCATAGAGTGATCATCCGCCGAGATACATTTCTCTCGGCACCTGTAGGAACAAAACTATCGGAGTGCGTCCACGCGTCTATGTTCCGTCGACTAAAGCCAAACAGAAAATTGATTTCTTCCCCAAGGTTTGTACCCTCCAGCCATGACGGTGTAAGGATACCAGCCATCTCCAACTTGACAGAAAATTGGAAAAAGTAAGTCATAGACGCTGTATTCATCTTAGAATGTATATTTGCTGTTTTGATTGCTGGTACAGCGGCGTCAATATCTGTGGAAAGCTGAACAGTGCTTTCACGCAGTTTGAGCGTGTTATTCGGGTCTGTAAGATCACTGTATTGAAACACAACTGTGTCGACGATAGCGTCGGAAAGATTGGAAGAAAAGACAAGGTCAAGCGCAGTCTTCACCACTATGTTTTTAAACGAAGTTTTATTAACCTGGAATGTTTCAACCTGTTGGTTTAGGAGAGATGTCCACATGCGGACGACATGCATTGCCCCTTCCATGTTATCTATACCGGTGAGTAAATTAACGGATGAAAAAGCGTCCCTGATGTCTTGGGTTTCCTGGTTCATACTTGTAAGCGCTGTTTGTGGATCCTGCTTAATAAATTCCCCATCAATAACAGGAGTGAACGTATCTGGTAGACTATGTAAAGCAGTGTTTAAATCCACCAAAGACTTAGATCTCAGACACATTAACGTTGCTTCAGACGTTTCTCTATTACAGCCGATGGTTTCCACTGTCCTTTCTACACCCGTATTACCATAGGGCGTGGTCCGATATGTTGGTACTAGGATACCACTATGTGCTATCACGTTCTGAATCATTCCCTTATTACCAGGGTACATGGCTTGTAACAGAGCATACTGCGCGCCAGTCGAGTAACCGGCGACCGTCACCAGTGATGGGTCTCCGTTGAAATGTTCAATATTGTCATTAACCCATTTTATCGCAAGCTGCTGATCCCAAAGTCCGTAATTTCCACGGGCAACGCTGTCTCCCGAACTGTAAAACCCTAAAAACGTAGTCCGGTAGTTTATAACAACGACTATTATATCCCCAGAAGCACTCAAAGCGTCGCCAATGAATCCATTTGAACCACCAAACGGACCATATATAAATAACATCACCGCGTATGAACTCCCATTGGTTAAAGATCCATGTGGGGCATATATGTCTAGTGTGAGACAATCCTCGGATTTCACAGCGTTTTTAATGGATATCGGTCCCGGGGCTGAACCCTGATGACAAATATACCTATAATAGGTACCATTATGGGTGCCGGACCACGCCCCTTTCGAAACAGGTTTCTTAAACCGTAAATTCCCGATGGGTGGCTCGGCGTACGGTATTCCGAGAAACTGTAGGTAGCTAACAGCTCTGACTGTATTGTCTTCGTCATATATAGACACCGTTTCCACGCTACCTTCTACATTCCCAACTCCGGTCTGAATCGACACTGTTTCCGAAACACAAAATACACTTTCTGGCCAAAATGTATATAGAACTGAAACGAACAGACACACGTGAAACATTTTCAAATCACTCTTTACCCCAGTCTCAAAATCTCAAAGTAAATATAAATAATATGAGCAACAAAGTACACACCGATATCGCATTAACATGTTTAATACTACAAAAAGTCTCTCTATGTTTATCTCGTCAAAGCGACCTGACACACGTAAAATCCATGAAGTAGCGCTTTGAAAGCGAAATAAATAAATAATTCATGATGTCGAACCATTGCTATCTAACGTAGCTATATATACACACAGTAATATTATAAGCTTGTTGTAGCTGGTGTTACGCAATAAAGCGTGACGATTTCTTATCATGTATAATTCATTTCCTTTTTTTAAATTTTCATGTTTATCCTTTTCATACAGTGATGGATTGCATGTAGGCCTATATATTGTAGGTAAAGATAAGAGAGGTGCTACAGGAAAGCCAACCTTAACGTAATTAGTACACGTAGGGAATATTATTTTACCTGTGCATTCAAGCTAAAGATCCAAATGGATACTGCTTTACATTCTAAAACCCTTTCATTTCAAACTAATTGTTGATAAGTGGATATACGCTTATCGCATATGCCTTAGGTTTGGTTTATGACTAATCTGTGATAAGTGAAGAGCCATATTTTGATATACACTAATCGCATATGCCTTATGTTTGGTTTATAACTAATTGGTGATAAGTAGAGAGCCATATTTTGATATACACTAATTGTATATATGCCTTATGTATGGTTTATAACTATTTGGTGATAAGTAGAGAACCAGATTATGATCTACACTAATTGCATATGTCTTATGTATGGTTTATAACTAATTGGTGATAAGTGGAGAACCAGATTATGATCTACACTAATTGCATATGTCTTATGTATGGTTTATAACTAATTGGTGATAAGTAGAGAACCAGATTATGATCTAAACTAATTGCATATGCCTTATGTATAGTTTATAACTAATTGGTGATAAGTAGAGAGCCAGATTATGATCTACACTAATTGCATATGCCTTATGTTTGGTTTATAACTAATTGGTGATAAGCAGAGAGCCAGATAAGTATCTACACTAATTGCATATGCCTTATGTATGGTTTATAACTAATTGGTGATAAGGGGAGAGCCAGATAAGTATCTACACTAATTGCATATACCTTATGTATGGTTTATAACTAATTGGTGATAAGCAGAGAGCCAGATAAGTATCTACACTAATTGCATATGCCTTACGTTTGGTTTATAACTAATTGGTGATAAGTAGAGAGCCAGATTATGATCTACACTAATTGCATATGCCTTATGTTTGGTTTATAACTAATTGGTGATAAGCAGAGAGCCAGATAAGTATCTACACTAATTGCATATGCCTTATGTATGGTTTATAACTAATTGGTGATAAGCAGAGAGCCAGATAAGTATCTACACTAATTGCATATGCCTTATGTTTGGTTTATAACTAATTGGTGATAAGCAGAGAGCCAGATAAGTATCTACACTAATTGCATATGCCTTATGTTTGGTTTATAACTAATTGGTGATAAGCAGAGAGCCAGATAAGTATCTACACTAATTGCATATGCCTTATGTATGGTTTATAACTAATTGGTGATAAGCAGAGAGCCAGATAAGTATCTACACTAATTGCATATGCCTTATGTTTGGTTTATAACTAATTGGTGATAAGTAGAGAGCCAGATTATGATCTACACTAATTGCATATGCCTTATGTTTGGTTTATAACTAATTGGTGATAAGCAGAGAGCCAGATAAGTATCTACACTAATTGCATATGCCTTATGTTTGGTTTATAACTAATTGGTGATAAGTAGAGAGCCAGATTATGATCTACACTAATTGCATATGCCTTATGTTTGGTTTATAACTAATTGGTGATAAGCAGAGAGCCAGATAAGTATCTACACTAATTGCATATGCCTTATGTTTGGTTTATAACTAATTGGTGATAAGTAGAGAGCCAGATTATGATCTACACTAATTGCATATGCCTTATGTTTGGTTTATAACTAATTGGTGATAAGCAGAGAGCCAGATAAGTATCTACACTAATTGCATATGCCTTATGTTTGGTTTATAACTAATTGGTGATAAGCAGAGAGCCAGATAAGTATCTACACTAATTGCATATGCCTTATGTTTGGTTTATAACTAATTGGTGATAAGCAGAGAGCCAGATAAGTATCTACACTAATTGCATATACCTTATGTATGGTTTATAACTAATTGGTGATAAGCAGAGAGCCAGATAAGTATCTACACTAATTGCATATACCTTATGTTTGGTTTATAACTAATTGGTGATAAGCAGAGAGCCAGATAAGTATCTACACTAATTGCATATGCCTTATGTTTGGTTTATAACTAATTGGTGATAAGCAGAGAGCCAGATAAGTATCTACACTAATTGCATATGCCTTATGTTTGGTTTATAACTAATTGGTGATAAGCAGAGAGCCAGATAAGTATCTACACTAATTGCATATACCTTATGTATGGTTTATAACTAATTGGTGATAAGCAGAGAGCCAGATAAGTATCTACACTAATTGCATATACCTTATGTTTGGTTTATAACTAATTGGTGATAAGCAGAGAGCCAGATAAGTATCTACACTAATTGCATATGCCTTATGTTTGGTTTATAACTAATTGGTGATAAGCAGAGAGCCAGATAAGTATCTACACTAATTGCATATGCCTTATGTTTGGTTTATAACTAATTGGTGATAAGCAGAGAGCCAGATAAGTATCTACACTAATTGCATATACCTTATGTTTGGTTTATAACTAATTGGTGATAAGCAGAGAGCCAGATAAGTATCTACACTAATTGCATATGCCTTATGTTTGGTTTATAACTAATTGGTGATAAGCAGAGAGCCAGATAAGTATCTACACTAATTGCATATGCCTTATGTTTGGTTTATAACTAATTGGTGATAAGCAGAGAGCCAGATAAGTATCTACACTAATTGCATATGCCTTATGTTTGGTTTATAACTAATTGGTGATAAGTAGAGAGCCAGATTATGATCTACACTAATTGCATATGCCTTATGTTTGGTTTATAACTAATTGGTGATAAGCAGAGAGCCAGATAAGTATCTACACTAATTGCATATGCCTTATGTTTGGTTTATAACTAATTGGTGATAAGGGGAGAGCCAGATTAGTATCTACACTAATTGCATATACCATATGTATGGTTTATAACTAATTGGTGATAAGTAGAGAGCCAGATTATGATCTACACTAATTGCATATACCATATGTATGGTTTATAACTAATTGGTGATAAGTAGAGAGCCAGATTATGATCTACACTAATTGCATATACCATATGTATGGTTTATAACTAATTGGTGATAAGTAGAGAGCCAGATTATGATCTACACTAATTGCATATACCATATGTATGGTTTATAACTAATTGGTGATAAGGGGAGAGCCAGATTAGTATCTACACTAATTGCATATACCTTATGTTTGGTTTATAACTAATTGGTGATAAGTAGAGAGCCAGATTATGATCTACACTAATTGCATATGCCTTATGTTTGGTTTTCACAGAGAACCGTTCATAAAGTGGTAGAACTGCGTTCGTTATGAGAAACTTCTTCTCTATTTGTTATGAATAATATAAACCATTGTCAACTAAAGCTTTCTTTTACATAGGAAATGTGTGAATTAGCTACAGGAAATGACAGATAGCATTTTCTTCTTTACCAGCACTGTTTTAGAATGCTATATACCAGACACAGCCATTTGCCACATAGAAGAATCTGCAACATCGACTTAATCTTTGAAAAAAAAAAATAATAAACGAAAGACATCTTTCGAATAAAGAAGTGTGAGAGAGGAGGAATTTGTCCTTTCTCAATCTGTTTGTATTAGTCGTCTTCTGCAGTTGAGTTACAATGCGTTTGTATAACTAAAAGGGTTAATACTTTCTTGTTGTCTGCACATGGGGTTTTCAAGCAAGGTGAAGATTGTTGTACATAAGCTACAAACAAAGTACATCGACAGTTTTCAATCGTAATAAAGAAAAGGGTTGCTTATATTTCCTTATTGCAGATAGTTTATAAATATAGTTTACCAGTTTCCCTGACACAGCCAACATTCGACACCCTTTCAGGAGACGACGTATGAACATATTGTAGAAACAGGAAAATTGCTCGAAATAAGCAATATCTCCTTTACCAACAATATGCTATCAACTTTTTCATTAAAATGTCCAGGTGGTACAATATAATTAAAAAATAGTTTAAATGCAGAACACTGTTAACCCATTCCCGCGTATAGACGCTTTTTAACGCCTCTGCATAAGACGGCTTTTTGAAAACATAGTGACAAAAGAAGAAATTGCTCAAAACGAGCAATTTCTCCCTCTGTCACAATGTTTTTCACTTTTAGTCATAGGTTATCCATTCAGTTATAGAGATTTTCTATCTTTTTTTTACAAAATATGTTCAAAGTCGTCTGCTGCAGAATTGTCGTAAAAGGGAAAGGGTTAAATATCATATCAGGTAAAAGAATAACAAATCAAAAGGGTGTTTATGGTAGCCCGCTTATCTGCTTGACAATATTAGAATGCCGATATATTACCCTTTTTTAAAACTTTTCTAGCGCCAATGACTGAGGATTTTGTAAACAATATAGAAATCAGGTGAGACAGCTTGTTAAGCTTTTATTACATGTACAATGAAGTCATCCGATTAAGAACATGGAAGAGTCTACTTGAGCAAATTTGGCGCTAAAGGAGTTTTAACGGTCGAATTGTATCTTTTCCGAGTGGGCACATGGATTTTCTATTCGTAGGTGTGGACAGACCTATATATATGTGTATTCATTCCAAATATATTGTAGAACGAGTAGACAGCATCGTAAAAAAGACATTTGGGGGTAGTAATGACTGAAAGCTTCACCTTGTAAGATGTTATACAAACTTGTTTGGAGGTGCAACTCTGTCATATGAAGAAAGTGTATAATCGATTTGGAACAAATATAGCGACAATCAACGTTTACCAAGTATACATTAGAGACCATAGTTCGACATTTAGACATAAAATATTGATTTTCAATGTACTTCGCACCATTAAGAGTCGTGGCACGAGTCGGTAACGAGGATTGCGGTGAGTTCGAACCCTGGCTCAGCCATTCATTCATTTTGATGATTGACATAAGTCGAATGGTTCAAATTACCCAGTAACTTTATCGGCAACCGTAATAACCAAACTGATTCACTGAACACATGGTAGTAGGACTGGAAAAACTGTTATTATATATATATATATAACTATGGAACGCCACAGCTGTCTTATTTTGTGATATGTCATGTTATTATGTCTAACTTACATCTTAATTTGTTTAACGAATGTGTTATTATGTGCACCTGTCATGTAAGTATGTCTAACTTACATGTTATTATGTCTAACGTAACAGGCCGGAATCCTTCGAGACTCCTCGCGGGCATCGAGTTACTCTTTACCTCATCGCACATTGATAGGCTGATGCCTGGCCGATGTCCGGCCGGGCATCACATATATCGGCGAGCGCCGGGCCAAATTTTGGACTATCCAGACCGGCCGGAAATTGGGCAGACAGAACACTCACTGTGGCTCGCAGGTTAAGAAAGCCGGCTCATCGCATCATTCATCCAGTCGCGCTCTTCACAAAAGGTAACAAGCTAACACACAGTTTATCACAAAAGTGTCAGAATAACAGTACTACAAGATGCCCTAGAAAAGATGGGATGACTGAAGGAGAATGAGAGTGCAGAACCCCACACGAGAGGGAGAGTGACAGTGAAATGAAGCAGTTGCAGCAGCCTCCAATGCACCAATAACTAAGTTGTAGCGGTAGAGTGCGAACGCCAACCCCATTCCTCAACCGGGCGACCCGATCGTGCTGTGTAGGTGCCCGCCAGCGCTGTGGAGGTATCAACGGTATTCTCGAAAGAATATTTGTCTTAATGCTATCTAAGTCAAGTTCGAATATGGGTCATATTGGGTCAGAAACTAGGTCACTTGGCCAAATTGAAGGGAAATCTTGTTAACACTCTGGAGGCTGCATTTTTAACTTGAGCATGTTAAAACTATCGAAATGTTTGTCTTGATGATATGTAGGCCAAGTTCGAATATTGGTCAGGTCTGTTCAAAAACTAGGTCACTAGACCAAATTGAAAGAAAATCTCGTTAACACTGTACAAGCTGCATTTTCTGCTTCAGCAGTTTAAAATTAGGTCAGAATGTTGATCTTTATGATTTCTAGGCCAAGTTCGAATATGGGTCTTGCCGGGTCAAAAACTAGGTCACTAGGCCAAATTGAAGGAAAATCTTGTTAACAATCTTTGCTTTAGCAGCTTGAAGGGGGGAATGCATACACTTCAATGTTGAGGTGTTTATCATAACTTGCCACTTCTTACACCATTCAGTGAGGATATTTAGCATAACATGGAGGTATTTTTCAGAAGATGCCCTTAAAACATGTATGTATAAGAAAATGTTTTTTTTACACATAGGTTTAACAACTTCCCACATGGAGAGGCATCAGCAGAAAAAAACTCTGAAACTATTTTGGCTAAAGGAAAAATTGTTTATAAGAGCAATATCTTCATTTGCCACATTTTACAGAGATATTTTCAAAGTCTACTGCTTTAGATTTGTTCTAAGTAGGAAAGGGTTAACAAGAGCGCCACTGAGCGAACGGAGCATTACCGAATAATTAGTAAAGCCAGAGTTATGTGATTTCATATAGACATGCATATTGTTCCTAGGAACATGTGTACCAATTTGAAAATATTGAATGGTTTTTGAATTATGAGGTAAGGTTAAAGTTGTATGACAAGGCAGATGACGACGCCAAGGGTATCCCAATACTCTGACTTTTTTTCTTTGAAAATCAGATGAGGTCATAATGGTGGTTTATTAGAAAACCTGCTTTGAGAAAACATCATGTACAAGTGTATACATCCTTTATCAGTGCACAGGTGCCATCGGGTGCTTTCGGAATTCAGGCAGTACGAATCTATCTTTGGGACATAGCTTATTTTCACATTGAACAGAATATTCGAGGCCAGTGAAACAGATCAGGTCCTGATGGGCCTTTTATTATATACAGACGGAAACATTGTGCAAAAGAAGAAATTAGAAATTGCTTCATTTGAGCACTTTCTCCTCTTGTTTTCAAAACCTTTTTGCTACAAAGGAGTCCAGAGATGTCCATTTCATGGATAGGTCAAACAGAAACCATAACATCAAGATGTTTATAATACTTTCATCCTAAACAAATTGTCTCAAAAACATTATTTTAAGGCCTAATATGTAAAACATCTGCGATAAATTTAATCCTTTCCAACATGCAGACACATTCTGACACCAATGATACAGATTACTTTTGAAATCATTGTGGCAAACGAAAAATAGCTCATAATGAGCAATTACTCCATTTTACACAATGATTTCAACTCTTTTCAATAATCATACTTTTATTTATAGAGATTTTAAATATGTTTGTCTTGATGTTCCAAAGTACTCGGCTGCAGTATTGTTGCAGGCATATGTTGATGTTCCAAAGTACTCTGCTGCAGTATTGTTGCAGGCATATGTTGATGTTCCAAAGTACTCTGCTGCAGTATTGTTGCATGCATACGTTGATAATAACCTGAATTTCATCCACATCAAAATGCTTCAGATAAGTTTTTCAGACCATCAACTTAAATCATTTTAAGTGAATGTGGAAAGCTAGATGATGAGAAAATGTTAAACACATGGCAAATCAGCAGTGTCTTCAACAATCGTGAACTGCATTCTTTAACCTTTTCCACATACAAAAGTTGTTAACTGCATTCTATAACCTTTTCCACATACAACAAATGTGAACTGCATTCTATCAAGCAAATCAACAGCAGATCATTATTCCATGTAATATGTCAAAAGAATGTCTTTCATCTTCAATGTAATAATCAGAGATCTGGGATCTTTCCGGTTCTTTCTACAGGATAATGAACCTGTAAGAATGTCTCCTGCAATAGAATAAAGAGACGGCAATATAACATGTTTGACAGTTAGGTGTAAGATCAAGATAAATCCTGCTGGGTATGTAGAACTTTGTCCCTGGGTTTATTTACAGATGAAATGTAGTCCAGGTTTTACCAGTGAATATGATTTATGTCCCTGGGTTTATTTACAGATGAAATGTTGTCCAGGTTTTACCAGTTAATATGTTCTATGTCCCTGGGTTTATTTACAGATGAAATGTAGTCACAGTTTACCAGGGATGTAGATATTTGTCCCTGGGTTTATTTACAGATGACATGCAGTCCAGGTTTTACAAGGGATGTAGATCTATGTCCTTGAGTTTATTTACAGAAGACATGAAGTCACAGTTTTACCAGGGATAAAGATCTATGTCCCTGAATAACATGTAGTCTTGATTTTACCAGGTAATAAGATCTATGTCTCTGGGTTTATTTACAGATGACATGTAGCCACAGTTCTACAAGGAATATAGATCTATGTCCCTGGGTTTATTTACAGATGACATGCAGGCACGGTTTTACCAGGAATGGTGATCTATGTCACTGCGTTTATTTACAGATGACATGTAGTCCAGGTTTTACCAGGGATGTAGATCTATGTCCCTGGGTTTATATCCAGATACATGTAGTCCAGGCTTTACCAGGGATGTAGATCTATGCAACTGCGTTTATTTACAGATGGCATGTAGTTCAGGTTTTACCAGGGATGTAGATCTATGTCCCTGTGTTTATTTACAGATGACATGTAGTCCAGGTTTTACCAGGGATGTAGATCTATGTCACTGAGTTTATTTACAGATGACATGTAGTCCAGGTTTTACCAGGGATGTAGATCACATGCAGGCATGATTTTACAGGGATAGTGATCTATGTCCCTGGGTTTATTTACAGATATCATGCAGGAATGGTTTTACCAGGGATGGTGATCTGCATCACTGGGTTTATTTACAGATGAAATGCAGGAATGGTTTAACCAGGGATGTAGATATATGTCCCTGGGTTTATTTACAGATGACATATAGTCACAGTTTTACCAGGGATGGTAATCCATGTCCCTGGGTTTATTTACAGATGACATGCAGGAATGGTTTTACCAGGGATGGTGATCTGCATCACTGGGTTTATTTACAGATGAAATGCAGGAATGGTTTAACCAGGGATGTAGATATATGTCCCTGGGTTTATTTACAGATGACATATAGTCACAGTTTTACCAGGGATGGTAATCCATGTCCCTGGGTTTATTTACAGATGACATGCAGGAATGGTTTTACCAGGGATGGTGATCTGCATCACTGGGTTTATTTACAGATGAAATGCAGGAATGGTTTAACCAGGGATGTAGATATATGTCCCTGGGTTTATTTACAGATGACATGCAGGCACATCTGTTCCAGGGATGGTGATCTGCATCACTGGGTTTATTTACAGATGACATGTAGTCACAGATTTACCAGGGATGGTGATCTATGTCCCTGGGTTTATTTACAGATATCATGCAGGAATGGTTTTACCAGGGATGGTGATCTATGTCCCTGGGTTTATTTACAGATAACATGTAGTCACAGTTTTACCAGGGATGGTGATCTATGTCCCTGGGTTTATTGACAGATGACATGCAGGAATGGTTTTACCAGGGATGGTGTTCTATGTCCCTGGGTTTATTTACAGATGACATGCATGAATGGTTTTACCATGGATGGTGATCTGCATCACTGGGTTTATTTACAGATGAAATGCAGGAATGGTTTAACCAGGGATGTATATATATGTCCCTGGGTTTATTTACAGATGACATGCAGGCACATCGGTTCCAGGGATGGTGATCTGCGTCACTGGGTTTATTTACAGATGACATGCATGAATGGTTTTACCATGGATGGTGATCTGCGTCACTGGGTTTATTTACAGATGACATACTGGAATGGTTTTACGAGGGATGGTGATCTGCATCACTGGGTTTATTTACAGATGACATGTAGTCACAGATTTACCAGGGATGGTGATCTATGTCCCTGGGTTTATTTACAGATGACATGCAGGAATGTTTTTTACCAGGGATGGTGATCTGCATCACTGGGTTTATTTACAGATGAAATGCAGGAATGGTTTAACCAGGGATGTAGATATATGTCCCTGGGTTTATTTACAGATGACATGCAGGCACATCTGTTCCAGGGAAGGTGATCTGCATCACTGGGTTTATTTACAGATGACATGTAGTCACAGATTTACCAGGGATGGTGATCTATGTCCCTGGGTTTATTTACAGATGACATGTAGTCACAGTTTTACCAGGGATAGTGATCTATGTCCCTGGGTTTATTTACAGATGACATGCAGGAATGGTTTTACCAGGGATGGTGATCTATGTCCCTGGGTTTATTTACAGATGACATGCATGAATGGTTTTACCAGGGATGGTGATCTGCATCACTGGGTTTATTTACAGATGAAATGCAGGAATGGTTTAACCAGGGATGTAGATCTATGGACCTGGGTTTATTTACAGATGACATGTAGTCACAGTTCTACCAGGAATGTAGATCTATGCTCTGGGTTTATTTACAAATGACATAATAAAGTCATGGTCTAGAGATGGAGTAAACAATTAAAATGATCACTTGATAAACTTCAGTGTTTGAATTAACAAGTTTATGTGGTTTGAATTAACAAGTTTATGTGGTTTGAATTAACAAGTTTAATTGGTTTGAATTAACAATTTTATGTGGTTTTTAACCACTGTTATTTCTCGTTTTTCTACAGACAAGTATGTAATCATGTTGAACAAATATATCCTGTTTGGAGAAGGGGGCTTGATTTAGTAATGACATGATAGTAATTGTTTTGAAAGCATTCAAGGGAAAAAATGCATCCTATGAAAAATTGGGATAACAATTTTGATACAGAGACAAATATAGGTAATATACCTTTTAAACACTGTAATGGCTTATCAACTAAAAATACAGTCTGTTTCCAATGGGTGGTCATCGCCTCTGGACTGGTAGAGAAAAATATCTGTATAATACAAAATAGTAAAGTCAAATTCTCTTTTTATTTGATCCTTTCCCACATAGTACAAATCTGCAGCGGACGACTTTGAAAAGGCCCAGCAATAGAATAAATCAGCTGCTCTGCAAAATTAACTGTAAGATATTTGCAACCAGTGTAAAACCAGATCTGCCACTGTCAGCACATTAGTCATAGAAGGTTTCAAGAAACGTCTGTAAAGCAGGATCTATTTGGAATCCTAACATGGATACACAGGCAAGTCTTTTTCCACATATATATGTATTGATCAGGTTAGCCTTTTCCCACATATATATGTAACAATGAGGTTAGCCTTTTCCCACATATATATGTAATAATCAGGTTAGCCTTTTCCCACACATATATGTAATAATCAGGTTAGCCTTTTCCCACATATATATGTAATAATCAGGTTAGCCTTTCCCACATATATATGTAATCATACACAGGCAAGTCTTTTCCCACATATATATGTAATAATGAGGCTAGCCTTTTCCCACATATATATGTAATAATAATCAGGTTAGCCTTTCCCACATATATTTGTAATTATACACAGGCAAGTCTTTTCCCACATATGTATGTAATAATGAGGCTAGCCTTTTCCCACATATATATGTAATAATCAGGTTAGCCTTTTCCCACATATATATGTAATAATCAGGTTAGCCTTTTCCCACATATATATGTAACAATGAGGTTAGCCTTTTCCCACATATATATGTAATAATCAGGTTAGCCTTTCCCACATATATATGTAATTATACACAGGCAAGTCTTTTCCCACATATATATGTAATAATGAGGCTAGCCTTTTCCCCCATATATATGTAATGATCAGGTTAGCCTTTCCCACATATATATATGTAATAATGAGGTTAGCCTTTTCCCCCATATATATGTAATGATCAGGTTAGCCTTTTCCCCCATATATATGTAATAATGAGGCTAGCCTTTTCCCCCATATATATGTAATGATCAGGTTAGCCTTTCCCACATATATATATGTAATAATGAGGTTAGCCTTTTCCCCCATATATATGTAATGATCAGGTTAGCCTTTTCCCCCATGTAGATGCTTTCTGATGCCTGAGCAGCAGAAAACTTTTGGAAACAATACATCAAAAGGAGAAATTGGTCATAATGAGCAGTTGCTCCTTTTGCCACAATATTTTTAACTTTATTAAATAATTGTCTTTTCATTTATGGAGAGTTTCAAAATATTTGACTAAAATGTTTTCATAGTCTTTTGTATACATTGTGACAAAAGGCTCATGATGAACAATTTCTTTATTTTGCCACAATGATTGCAACTCTATTAAATTATTATACTTTTGTTTATAAGTAGATATACAGTCAAACTTGTATTAAGAGACCACCCAAGGGAAATGCTATAAGTGGTCTCTTATTGAGGTACAAATGTATTTTTCTTTTTTTGGGTCTTATGTATACTACATTACATGTATTGGTATTAAAGAATAAATAACAATAAACATTTTGTTGTTCTTCTAATTTTATATTTTATTTCAATATTAATAATATTTATTTGCAAAAGTGTAAGTTGATAAATAAAACATATAAATTTAATCACAAACTTGATTGTTATTTATTATTTGATGTTTTTGTTTAACTATAACATGAAAAGGATATGTACATGTATGTTCAGTAGAAGAATAGAGCACTACTTCTTACTAAAAAAGTCACTGATCGTGTTCTGTTTCAAAGACTGTCCATCTAAAAACAAATTATTTAAGGAGTCATTTAAAGACATTGTCAGGTTTAAAATCTTTGAGTGCCCACAGATTTGCTAATTAAATCTAATAAAAGAGCCGATTAAATAAACGTGCTATCACCATTAGAAAGCAAAAAACAAACACAGATCCAATTAAAGAGATCAAAAAGTCGGACCAAAATTGTCATAATTAATCTACAAACAATCCCAAAACTATCCACGGGGTGATTTAACTCGGTCAATAATTGACGTTAAAGTGTATTAAGTACAAACTGATAAACATGCAATTATCGGCTTTTACCACTGTGATACATCTGCAGTATTTGAGAGTCGTAACATAGACAATAACTGTAGCTAAAGTGTATTAAATACAAACTGCTAACAAAGCAATTATCGGTTTTTACCCACTCTAATACACGTCTGCAGAATTTGACCTCGGGTAATTTTACATGTAACACCTTTAGCTTGATGATAATTTAAACCTGTG
This sequence comes from Serripes groenlandicus, assembly GCA_031761405.1. Classification (NCBI taxonomy): domain Eukaryota; kingdom Metazoa; phylum Mollusca; class Bivalvia; order Cardiida; family Cardiidae; genus Serripes; species Serripes groenlandicus. Next base: position 66,801,117 of record JASEVX010000005.1, on the reverse strand, counting down.
TGGTTTACACGCGACAGTTGTGTTATAATTATTTGACTGTTAGATTTAAGGTCGCTGAACCGTGGTTTTTATTAAAAAGGGAAAGGTTTTAGTGTCCGTTGGTCGCAGACAGCAGGATCTCGCTTATTGCAGGTTAATTTATGACTAAAAAGCATCGGGGGGAGTTCAATGTGGTCGCTTACACCAGGGGGTCGGTTATACCAGGTGGTCGGTAGTACAGGTTTGACTGTACCTCATTTGTCAACAGATCTTTTCAAAGTCATCTGCTGCAGATTTGTTGTATGTGGGAAAAGGGGTGGGGTGGGTTTAAACATGGCCCTCCTGGAGCAGCACTCAGTGCAATAAGGTAGATCAAATAAGCTGGCTGGATGACGAGAATATTTTCAGTGGCCATGGCAACAAAGAATCTACAGGGTCATACAGTTTGGTTTTTCAAAAAGGTGTCACAGTAAACGGGATAGAGCTACAAATTCAGGTTTCAAATAAGGGAACAGATATGTTTAATGTCATCGTGACCTTAACCCGAGCTACCCATGTACAATCCCAAGCTATGTTTCTACCTCTGGTATTAACCTATGAAACATGGTTTGAATTAAGCAGCGGACAATTTAACACTTTACCACATACAACAAATCTGCAACAATAAACTTTACCAAGGAACATTTCTACAAAATTATTTGACAATCGAAGAATTAGAAGATTTTTCAAGTTTTCACTATAGCCACATAAAGCCAATAGCCCTTCCCCCTGGCGGCCATTTTTTCAATCAATCAACATGGTTTGAAGGAATCTGATAGAGGGTAACCTAAGGAACATTTCTACAAAATTATTTGAAAATATGCCAGACACTTTCGGAGGAAAAGATTTTTTAAGTTTTCACCATAGACATACAAGGTGAAATAACCAAGCCCCCTGGCGGACATAGTTTTTGAGCAATCAACATGGCTTGATGGAATCTGATAGATGATCACGCTAGGAACATTTCTTCAACATTATTTGAAAATCGGCCTAACACTTTCAGGGGAGAAGATTTTTTAAGTTTTCACTAAAGCCATATTGGCAGAATAGCCCGCCCTCTGGCGGCCATGTTTTTCTGCCATTCAACATGGCTTGAAGGAATCTGATAGAGGGTCACCCAAGGATCATTTCCACAGAATTATTTGAAAATCGGCCCGTATCTTTCGGAGAAGATTTGTTTAAGTTTCACTTTAGCCATATAACGCCAAATAGCCCCCCCCCCCCCCCCCCCCCCCCAAACCCATCCTCCTGGCGGCCATTTTTTTTTACCAATCAATATGCCTTGAGGGCATCTGATAGAGGGTCATCCAAGGAACATTTCTACAAAATTATTAGAAAATCGGCAAACCAGTTTAGGAATTTTAAAGTTTTTTCTTTCGGTTGCCATGGACACCAGAATGTTTCATGGATCCAACAAATTTGAAGGAACTTAGGAGAGGATGCTTCCTATGAAATTTTACCAAATTGGCAAATTGGTAAGGGAAAAGAAGTCGTTTGAAGCAAAAAGTTGACGCACAGACGCAAAACAGAAAATTCATAAGTTCGACTGGCTTTCAACCGGTGGAGCTAAAAGTTAAAGAGATATTTAGATCAGTTTTCCAATTATAAATCTACAGAACTTCTGCAAAAATGTTTTGGCATAACTGGTCTAACTTGAAATATACCGGTGTTGCATTAAGAAAATAGCAACTACGAAGTAAAATGCAATGTCAATACTGTGCTATCTTTGGAAAACAAAGCTAGCACAGTATTGACATTGCATTTCTGTCCAAAGGTTTTGTCACAAACATAGTGCTTTTCCATGCAATTGTAACACATACTGACAAAGAGTTGACCTGATATCAATTAATAAAGGGCCTTCTGCAATACCGAAGTGTTTGTAAAATGTCAAAAGTACAATAACCCAACATTTAATTTTTAATTTTGAGATACCATATTATTCTGAAATTTTACTTACAACATTTTTAGTATGTTTTGTGTATGCAAGGTTCTGGCATATTTAACATAGGAATAATTTCATACACCAACACATGTATTTAAAATGTAATTTCAGTCGCAAATAGAATCCTCCTTTCAATTTGAAGAAATTGGACAGATCAAACACCCAAATGTTTGTATTTCCGTAAAGTTGTCAAACACAAAGTTCAAATGAAAATGTCGTATTTCATTGTTGTCTGGAAGTCAAACAGTCAATTGTCAATATTTTCATCTTAAAAACGTGTGACCTTGACCTTCCATGTACAGATATGGGTCTTCATTTACACACTATCTGATCATGGTGTACATATGTGCTCAGTTACTAGGGAATCCTATGACGCATGGTTGAGATGAGGGTGGGACAAGGTACAGTCCTATCAAACATTTCTAATTCGACCTCTAAGTGTGACCTTGACCTTTGACATACAGGCCTGGGTCTTGCGCGCCACATGTCACCTCATCATTTTGAACATGGTGCCAAGTTACTTTGGAATCCTATGATGCATGGTTTCTCATTTTGTGCGCAACACTTCAACTCATCATTATGAACATGTTTGCCCAGTAACTTGGGAATCATATGATGCATAGTTGAGATGCGGGCCGGACAAGGTACAGTCCAATCAAAGTTCTCATTTTGACCTTTGACCTCTAAATATGACCTTGACATTTGAGGTTCAGGCCTGGGTCTACCTCATCATGGTGAACATGTGTTCCCAGTAAATTGGGAATCCTATGATGCTTGGTTGAGATGTGGGCCCGACAAGGTAGTCCTCATCAAACAGTACTCATGTTAATTTAAACATTATTTATTTTACATCGATTGCGAAGCAAGCTTTCAGCTTATATTAATCAAGCTCGATGACTGCTTCCTGGAGACTTAACCAGTACTCGCACCGTTTGTGTGGAAAAATCCTAAAGTCAGGACCCGCTCATCACGGGACTCGAACCAAGGACCTTTGATACGAGAGGCCGTTGCTCTACCTCTGCCCCACTGTCTTCCACGTGTTCATGTTGACCTTTGACCTATAAGCATGACCTTGACATTTGAGGTACAGGCCTGGGTCTTCGGCATGACACGCCGCCTCATCATGGTGAACGTTTGTGCCAAGTTTCTTGGAAATCCTATGATGCATGGTTAAGATGTATGCCCAACAAACTTGGAACAGACGGCAGCACAGACTCACACACATACGAGGGTCGTTCGGAAAGTTTTGAGACTATCTTTGTTTTTTAATGATAAGTTGGAAACAGTGAATTAAAATTCGCACAGTGTATCTTTAAGTTATAATCTACTGAATGGTACAATTTTCATACAAATAACGCAATATATACATTAACAACAATACATAGAAAACGATATCTACAAAGTCCCCGACGCAGTAACATCGTTTTCACGTTACGTCTAAACAATAATGCCGTTTTAACGCAGTTTATAATTCAACTCTATTCAAAGAATCGCCCGATGCACTGTACACATTTCGCATGTGTTTCATCCACTTTTTAAATACAATCTTCTGTCAAAATCATGTGAGCAGTCGCTCCACAAATATAGCACACATTTGCAATATCCTTCACAGTCATTCGCCGATCTGTATTAAGCGCGTTCTTTACATAATTGCAACCGTTTCATCAACCACAGACGGAAAAACAAAAAGATATGTGTTTGTACTTTGTACATGTTCTACCATCATGGAAACTTTCATTCCATCTGTCCACAAGTGCCCTGCTTACAGATTTTCCGTTATAAGCCCTCTTCAACAGCTCCTTTCGTTTCCGGTGACGTTTTTCAGAGGTTGACCAAATTCCGCTGTTCCTCTTTTGTTTGCGTCTGCATTATGCGCTTAGTAAGTATGATTCTCTAGGTGCGTGTGTTTAAATTATTACTTCCGGAATACTTTCATTAAATGATGTTATGAAACAAGTATGACGTCATGTATGTTTTACAACGTTTCGCACGTTTTTATTATGATTGTGTGTTCAATATAGTGCAGTGTAATCGAGAAATTTAGGGTTGCGCCGCGTCTTTACAACGCATGTTGCTATGGATACAAATATAAAAATATGGCCGACATCACAATAATATTATCTGAACATAAGCTTTTGAAATATAATATTCGCACACATGCTTAAGTTTCATAACGATTTGTCAAAGGAACAGTGTTAAATGGACGTTGTCTCAAAACTTTCCAAACGTCCCTCGTACATACACCAAACTGCCATTGTGACAGCTATGTCAAGCTCACCGCAAGCGGGCTTAACAAAAAAATGACCCGTATATTTAATTTAAATAATAAATACCTTTTGAGAAGCAAACTTTTCAAAGAACGCATCAAAGTATCCCACAAAGGCTGTTACAGGACCATCTTTATTTATAGTTAATGTGAACTCAGAGGTGAATTGCAGGTCATCTAGGCCACAGCTGCATATATCTATATCCTACAAAAAATAATGTTTAAACCACTCTATGAACCTAGATCTACTCACAGTTGATTGGAGTTTCAAGCTGTTGTATAGCAGTATATTAATTACAGTGGAACCTGTGTATTAAGACCACCAATTGGAAGACAACACTTTTTCATGTTCATTTATGCACAAAATTGGGAACTAAAAGTGTGGTTGCAATAGACAGGGTTTGCTATATTCAAAGGGCTTTTTAGCACAGGTTAGACTTTACATTGTGTCAGTAAGACTAGCATTTTATCCTTTTGCCACAATGTTTTCAAATGTTTTTTATTCAAAGAAAAGTTCCATATTTTTTACTGAATGTGTTTAACCCTTTCTCTCATATAAACGCTTTCGGACGCCTCTGTAGCAACAGCTTTTTGAAAACATAATGACAAAAGAAGAAATTGCACAAAACGTGCAATTTCTCCTTTTGCCACAATGTTTTACACTTTTAGTCATAGGTTATCCATTCAATTATGGAGATTTTCTATATTTTGACAAAATATGTTCAAAGTCGTCTGCTGCAGAATTGCCGTATGAGGGAAAGGTTTAAAGTTGTCTGCTGCAGATTTGTTGTATGTGGGATAGGGTCAATCCACTCTTTCAACATAGATCTATTCAAGGTTGATTGGAGTTTAAAGCTGTTGTCAACAGTATATTAACAAGAGATGTTTTTCAAACATTATGCCAGGAATATTTGGAAGATTTTTGACCTGATTACCTCAAAATCAATAGTGGTCATTTACTGGTCACCCTCAGCCTCCATGTCAAGTTTAAGGGCCATGGGTGCAGGCAATGTGGAGTTATCACTCTAACACGCTTTTTGCGTTCAAGGTCACTGTGACCTTGACATTTGAGCCGATGACTTCAGAATCAAAAGTGATCATCTACTGGTCAAGCTCAACCTCCAAGTCAAGTCTGAGGATTAAAGCTCCAGGCATTGTTAAGTTATCACTCAGACAAGCTTGGTCACTGTGAGGGCCATGGGTGCAGTCAATGTCGAGTTATCACTCGGACAAGCTTTTCGCGTTCAAGGTCAATGTGACCTTGACCTTTAACCCAATGACCTCAAAATCAATAGGGGTCTTTTATTGGTCAGGCCCAGCCTCCATGTCAAGTTTAAGGGGCCATGAGTGCAGGTATCACTCGGAAAAGCTTTTCAGGTTCAAGGTCACTGTGACCTTGACCTTTAACCCAATGACCTCAAAATCAATAGGGGTCTTTTATTGGTCAGGCCCAGCCTCCATGTCAAGTTTGAGGGCCATGGGTGCAGGCAATGTCAAAGTATCACCTGGACAAGCTTTTCAGGTTCAAGGTCACTGTGACCTTGACCTTTGACCCAACGACCTCAAAATCGATAGAGGTCATCTACTGGTCACCCCCAGCATCCATGTCAAGTTTGAGGGCTATGGGTGCAGGCAATGTCGAGTTATCACTCGGACAAGCTTTTCATGTTCAAGGTCACTTTGACCTGATGACCTCAAAAGTAATAAGTCTACTGGTCATCCCAAACCTTCAAGTCAAGTTTGAGGACCATAGGTCCAGGCATTGTTGAGTTATCACTCTAACAAGATTTGGTCTACCGATGGACCGACCAACATACCGACATGTGCAAAGCAATATACCCCTCTTCTTCGAA